>JAOTRQ010083833.1:0-11293 GCA_028565875.1 Hoplisoma paleatum
GTGTCACGTCTTCCTTTGTGACGCCGTTCAAATTAAAAGTCCCAGAAGTCCTATGACGAAACGCAGCGTTTTTCTTTCCTGCGACAAGTCGACCAATGGAATTTGGCCGACTAGTAATTTTTTCGGTCGACCAACGAATAATCGATTAATTGCGGTCAGCTCCACTCACCACATAACGCTCTGATTGTGAATTACCTGTTTCTGTATCAGGTTTGTTAATAATAGTGGATCCTTTTTTGCTCTTGCATGACTTCAGGTATTTGTTTTCAGTCAGGTATCTGTTTAGTTATGTGGAGAATATGAGAATAATTCCTAAAACTGATTGAGAATTTTGAACTTGTAATGTTTTGGTTTAAAATACAAAAGCAAAAACGCAACGGCTTAACAACATGCATGTAATAAACAGTGGTACATTACAGGTGACAAATTCCACAGCAATGTCACAGTGCCAGTCTTTTGCTTCTTAGTTTGCATGTCTTTGCTCTGACAGTGGGTAACTGAGCAGACAGAGTGTGAAATGTAAATATTTAATATTCAAATGTTTAGGGATCTACTTACTTTTCCATATAATGTAAGTTCAGTCAATGATCATGTAGGTTGGTGAAAAATATTTTATTCTTAACTCAAGCTGTAGCTGAAATCTTCACTGCTGGACCTTTATGGACCATTCTGTGTTCTGAATGCATTAAGAGCTATCAAGCCTGGAGACGTTCACACTCTAGTGCTGGCTTTTAAACCAGTTGTGGGTAAAAAGGTAACAAGTACTGGCCTCTGCTGGAGTGTAGCAGTTACACCAATAAGACCATGGAATGTTAAGTTTCTGTAGATCAGGAGTCACCAGCGTGGTGCCCGTGAGCACCAGGTCGCCGGAAAGGACCTCATGAGACGCCTGCAGGCCTGTTCTAAAAATAGCATTCACATAGATGAATATAATTAATTATTAATAGTAACATGTAATTAAAGGTTTTAAATTTGATTTCACAAGTGTGTGTCAAACTGGTAGCCCTTCGCATTAGTTGTTACCCAAAAGTAGCTCTCAGTTTCAAAAAGGTTGGTGACCCCTGCTGTAGATCATGATTTGTTAGAAAAAAAACACAGTATCCACAGTAGTTTTTGATCAAAGATGGCCTGCACATCTTCAGATAAGCAGACAGTAAATCTCAGAGTAGCATATAAAAATTATTAAATATTAAAATTTCATTCTTCTGACATGTTTAATTATTATGTTATTATGTATAGGGCAAGAAAATTGTAAAATAATTAATAATTGAAAACAATTATCATTACAACATATCTGATATAACCACAAAACACAAGTCATGACAGTTATCCGGAATTTACCTTCCAACATTAGTAATAGTTTTTACTATGAGTCCAGCATTTCTGCACACATGCTATCACAACCAGTAAATCCTAGATACAAAACAAAACATAATGGATAACGTCTTTCTGACCAAAAGATTAATTAATTTTTATAGACTGACAGCCAAAAAGCCATGATTTGATTAAGATTCAAGATTTTAGAGCTTTATTATCATAAATTCACATTTCAATATGAAATCAAAAAAAGTTAAAAGGATCACCAAGCATTATCAGTAGAACAGTGTAGCTGAGTGGGTAAAGCTTTGGGCCAGATATTGGTGTTTCAAATGCAGTCTATGCTAGACAGCCATTGTTGGATCCTTTAGCAAGACCCTTAAACCTCTCTCCTCTGTGGGCACCATATGGTGGCTGACCCTGTGCTTAGCAATAAAAACACATTTACACACACGCAAGCATACACTTGGGAATAGTGAGCACATGAGCACAGCGCAGTGGGCAGCCCTAGCCACTCACTTTTTAGTATTCCAAACTTTTTAATATTGTGTTGTGTTACCTCATTGTAAGGGGTGACACAGTAGCTTAAAGGTTAATAGAGTCCTCACAGTAAAAAGTCCTAGGTTCGATTCCTGACTGGACCTGGGGCTTTCTGTGTGGAGTGTGCATGTTCTTCCTGTGTCTGTGTGGGTTTACTCTGTGTTTCTCCCACAGTCCAAAAATATGCAGGTAAAGCATGAATGTGTTTAATATGATTTGTGTAACGAATGATATAACTTTTGTAATAAATGACCGTTTTCTGTCATGAATCTTACCTTGCAAAAAGTGTAAAACATGACGTAAAATAAATAAACAAACAAAACCTTATTGTAAAGTTTATTAGTATAACAATCCAAATGCCAAAATAACTTCTGTTATGGCCATTGTAAGGGTCAGCAACAATACAATTATCTTAACCTGGAGATTATTCATTTAGTGCTTTTTACAATAGACATTGTCTCCAAGCAACTTTACAAAATACAGGACCAATAGATACAAAAACCCATGTTGAGCAAGCCGATGGCAATGGTGACAAGGAACTCCCTTAAAAATACAGGAAAAAACCCTTAGAGGAATCAGACTCAACAGGGCCCATCCTTCTTGGGTGGTTCTGGAGGAAATCGTCACATCAGACAGGAGCAACAATATTGGCACTACAGTCTCGACTTCAATCCTTAACCTCAGTGAGTTAACAGGCTTCTGTCAGAATGCCCTTGGAGTAGAAGAATGGAGAATGCGGTTAATAATGTACAATTCTCGAAAGTTTGCAGACTCCGGCAGCCCAAAATATTACAGCAGAACTAAAAGGGTGTGCGAGCAGGTAACAAGGTCACAAAGGCTATCACAGGACATCAGCGCCAACCTACTTTACCCACACCTGAGTGTGGACATGAGAGGCAGAACGACAGTAACCCAACATCCCTGATCACCATAAGTTTCTATGACCAAGAACCTCCAGACTCTGTACCTGTGTTTAAACAAATCAAAAGCCTGAGAAAATAAATATGTTTTCAGTCTAGACTTAAACATTGAGACTGTGTCCGAATCTCGAACTAAGGTAGGAAGAATATTACAGTAGTGTAAGTTGTACAAAAAGTACAAGTTGTGGAGCTTTGTCATAAAATGATTGTTTATTTTTCTCAATTAAATAAAAATAATATTAAGAGTTAGCTTTTATAAGAACCTGTTTATACTCAGTTAGCGCATCTTTCCAAGCTATCTTATACATTTCCAGTGTAGTGTGATGCCAATTACATTCTAATTTTTGTGCTGCTTTTTTAAGTGCGCATGTGTGATCATTGTACTATGGAGCAAGTTTTTTCTCTGTAATCACTTTAGTTTTGAGTGGGACTATGTTAGTGGGACTAAGGCTGTGTGCAGTACGGTTTCTGAGGGCATTCTGACAGAAACCTGTTTACCTGCCGAGGTTAAGGATTGAAGTTTGGACTGCAGTGCCTGATGTAATGATTTCCTCCAGAACCACCCAAAAGTGACGGGGCCTCGCTGCATCTGGTTCCTCTCAAGGTTTCTCTCCGGCATTCAGATGGAAACCTGTTGCAGTCGGGACTATAGTGCCTGCCGCTCCTGCCTGATGTGATGGTTTTCTCTGATGGGGCCCTGCTGCATCAGTGTGCTGCTTTTTTTCCTCCCCAAGAAGGATGAGCCCTGTTGAGTCTGGTTCCTCTCAAGGTTTCTTCCTGTATTTTTTTCAGGGAGTTTTTCCTTGCCACAGTTGCCCTCGGCTTGCTCAACAGGGGTTTCTGTTCTTCCTGTATTTTGTAAAGTTGCTTTGAGAAAATGTCTATTGGAAAAAGCGCTATATAAATAAAGTTGACTTCCTGCTTCAGTGCCAACTAGTCTTTCAACAGCGCCCCTCAGCCTTCCGAAGAGAGGCTTCTAAGATCGCCTATGTGATCAGTCTGTTGCGAGGCCAAGCACTAGCCTGGGAAGAGGCTAGCGGCTCCGGTTCGGGTTTCCCCTGGGCCACATACCAGACCTTCGTGGCCGAATTCAAGACCGATTTTGATCTTACTGACCATGGCCAGAATTCGCATTGCATCTCTCCAACCATTCAGTGGCCCAATATTCTGTCAAATTCCAAATTCTTGTGGCGGAGGACTGATGCTTTTACACAGGCCTCTCCGATGTCCTCAAGAGGTGAGTTGGCCACCCGCGAGATGCCCGTGACTCTCCAAGGACTCATAGACGCCACCGTACATCTGGACAACAGGATGAGAGAACGATGACAGTCCACACCTGCATGAGTTTGGGCTAAGCCCTCCCGTTCCGTGCCCTATTTCTCTCCCCGGCCACTTCTTGTGCTGGCCCCGCCCCTACACCTGGCGAGGAAGCCTTGCAGATAGATCGAACCCATCTATACACCGAGGAGCTCATCCAGCACTACAGAGATCAGGTCTGACTTTACTGCTACAAACCTGGGCATTTTTGGCATGACTGCCGCAGTCGGCTAAAAGAGAGGGTTTGCCGCTAATAGTTGGGGCTGCGTCGAGCCGATCAGAAAATTCTCCCCTAACCCGTCTGCTTTTGCCAGTCGACTTGTGTCTTTCCCACTTGTCTTTCATAACCCTCGCCCTCATTGACTCCGGCTCCAAGGATAACCTAATAGACGAGAGCCTAGCGAAGCAGCTGGGCTGTACCCTCAACCCTCTCATGAGCTCCCCCGGAGAGCAGTGGATCTTGTGGGCCAGTTGACAGCCCTTATCACTCACCATATCTCGTTTTTCAGGCGTTCATGAACGATGTCTTCCGTGATCTCCTGGGCAATTGCGTTTTCACATACCTCAACGACATCCTGCTTTTTTCCCGCACCCTTCCTGAACACAGGAAACACGTCCGGCTTGTCTTACAGCGCCTTCTCTATAACCGTCTTTTTGTCAAAGTGGAGAAATGCATGTTTCACCAAGAAACCGTTCCCTTCCTGGGCTTTATCATTTGCCCTAACCAGCTCCAAGCTGACTCCGAGAAGATCCAGGCGGTTGAAACATGACCCTCGCCAACAAGCCGAAAGAAACTCCAATGCTTTTTGGGGTTCGCCAATTGTTATAGGTGCTTCATCCGTGGTTTTAGTCAGGTGGTGGCACCCTTGACGCGCCTTACCTCCACCAAGGTGCACTTTTCCTGGTCGCCGAAAGCAGAATCCACCTTTGCCCACCTGAAATCCTTCTTCTCCTCAGCTCCAATTCTTATTCAGCCCGACCCACAGAAGCAACTTATAGTTGAGGTGGACATCTCTGCCACCGGTGTCAGAGGAGGAGTACTCTCCCAACGAGGTGACACATGTTCCCAAATTCACCCCTGCACGTTCTTTTCTCGACGACTGACCCCATCAGAGCTTAATTATGGCATCAGAGATTGGGAGCTACGTCAAGCTCACACTCGAGAAATGGCAACACTGACTGGAAGGCTCAGCCATCCCTTTCCTTGTCTGGACTGACCATAAGAACCTCGAGTACATCCAGACAGCGAAACCCGGCAAGAGCCCTTTCATGCTGGCAAGCTCGAAGGGCTCTGTTCTTCAGCAGGTTCAACTTTGTCCTCACAAACCGACCGGGGTCCAAGAACACAAAACTGGGTGCTCTCACCCGTATTCATGAACCTGATTAAACCAGTCCTGATCCCACCACAATCGTGGCACCCGAATGCATGGTTGCCTCCCTGGCTTGGCATGTCGAAGAGCATGTGTGCAAGGCCCAACGAAAGAAGCCTGACCCAGGAAGAGGACCTCCTGACTGACTGTACGTTCCTCGGGCATGCAGATCCCTCGTCCTGTGCTGGGGGCGTGACTCCAGATTTCCTTGCATTTAGGTGTCCGTCGCACCACCCCGTTAATCCAGCAGGAGTTTTGGTGGCCCACGCTCACAGCGGATGTCAAGGGATACGTACAAGCTTGCCCTACATGTGCTGGTAACAAGGCCAGCCACCAGCCTCCACCGGGCCTGCTGCAACCCATCCTAGTTCCGGGATGCCCCTGGTCATATGTGGCAATAGATTTCATCACCAGCCTTCCTGTCTCTGACAGCACGGTCACGATTCTAACTATAGTGGACTGCTTCTCAAAGGCCGTTCTATTAAGCTCATTCATGTTTTCCGCTACCATGGCCTTCTACGTCCACGACCAGTGGTGCCATAAGATCTGGGAGACCACCTGTGCCGCGCTCGAACTGTCTTGGGATGCCATGGAAAGGGCTGCTAATTCACATCAGTCCAAGATACATCCCCGGCCAGTTGGTTTGGCTCGCCACATGACATATCCCGCTCCGCTCTCTGTATCACAAGCTCGCCCCCCTGGTTTATTGGCCCATAGATAAAGATCTCCAAAATAATCTCCCCTACCTCCGTATGTTTACAACTACCACCATACATGAGGATCCACCCAACATTCCACGTCTCCCAGAGCAAACCCGTACTTCGCTCCACCCCCCCGTAACCCTCCACAAGTCTGTCTTATAGATGGAGAACCCGCATACACGGTGCAAAGACTAATAGACTCACGTCATAGGGGGCATGGCATCCAGTACCTAGTTGACTGGCAGGGGTATGGACCTGAAGAGAGATGCTGGGTGCCCCACTACACTATCCTCGTCCCCAATCTCATCCAGCAGTTTCAAACAAACTGAAACTAAGGCCAAGAGGCGTTCATTAGGGTGGTGTGAGGTTTCGTGGTCGGCTCTATCTGTGTGAGTGGGAGTGTCTGTGTGTATAACTCTCCGCACCGCTCTCTCTGCTCCACCTCACGCATGCACCTGCCCCGAGTCAGTGCTGATCAGCGAGGGTACTTTAGAGTCTCGCACAGAGGAGGAAGCGCCATCTGTTGCTAAGATTGAGCATCACACAGCTGATCTACCGGCCGTAACTACACCTTAGCGACGTGAGTCATTCTAAACCCTCGTCTGCCGAGGTATCCCCATCTCTGCGCACCGCCGCAGAAGAAAGTTATATTTTTGCTATTGCGAATTAACGTTTGCTATTTTTGTTCTCAGATTGCTGAGGACGAATCCTCCCGTTTTGCGTTTTTCTGTTTTTTTCATACGCCATACGCGAGCACCAATCATTTTCTATTACCCATATTCATCAAAAAAGAGCATTCAAACCATCTGTCGTTGGCTGCCTGGTGTTCTGGGTTTCCACTTCCAATACCCAATCCTAACAGATATAGTTTTAGTAAAAATCGTGGGTAGACGTTCCCTCTCTTAATCACACCACCAAAAAAAAAACCTTGATGTCATTTACACTAGCTCACATTCCTACATAGACCTAGCCTTTTTTATATCAAGAGAAATTCTGGAATTCTGGAAGTTTTGTCCCATCTCTTGTGTTTTCGTAGCTACTTCAATTCCCTCCTTAATTTACCCAAATCACCCAGAGTTTACCTACATCCAATTTAAAACACGATACTTACCTAAAAAGCCAAAACCACACAAATCTTGTTATTTATTATCTTCTAAATACTGTAAAATTTGACGAAAAAGTATGAAATCATAAAAGTACCCGTTACATGCGTATAAGGATTCAGCCAAATCTAAATTTCCTTAAATTTACCTTGACATTTGGTGTTGTAATTTGAACAGCAGTCACCTCTTTGAACACAATCTTCAGCACAAGAACATAGGCTATTAGATAGCCTCTCTTCCCCACAACGAAATTTAGAACATGTCCAAAGCCTACCTTTAAAAGTGAAAATCCAGTTATAAGATAAGATAATCCTTTATTAGTCCCACAGTGGGGAAATTTAACTTGTTACAACAGCAAAGGGACAGTACAGCACTTAGTATAAAAAAGCAAAAAACCTTACAATAATAAAACAAATAATAAATAGTTACAAAAGTAAATAAATGTAAGTTGTGATCATACACAGGACCATTGACATTATGCCCAATTAGAATTGTGTGATTTTAATTACAATTAATTGAAATACATTATATACAGGTGAAAACTTGACAATATTCAAATCAATTTAAATAAGGTCTATTTGTCACATACATACACAATATATATACACAATATATACACAATACAACCAACAGTGAAATGCTATTTTAACTGCTTTATCACAACATTATACAAAAGTTTTAGTTTTACCAACATTAAATGAAAAACGATTGTTTACTATGTTTTGTTTACGATGCAACATTTAATAGCATTCATTGTTCAATAATGATTAGCTAAATTCTACGACCTTTCTTGCTCAATGCAAAATCAAAGGATAAACAGAAACGTTACAAAACCCTCTTGAACTTACTGCCCTCTGGTATTGTGGCAGTGATTACTTATCGTTGCACATTATGTAGACGTATGCAGAAATCGTAAGCATGTTTTTCCTCCTAGGATTGTCTTTTACTTGATTAAAACACATCAGATTTAAAATACTGTAGCCCCGCCTCCCCAATTACATTAGAAATTACTATAATAGCTGTGCTAATGTTTTGAATTCACACATTCATTCTTATTTTGATCTTTACAGATGTGCAGATTACTTATGTTATGAGTACAAATACATCACCAAGCCATGAGAGATCCTGTATTTTAAACATAATAGCAGTTTCATTTATTTACTCAAATTTTCACTTGTAAAGAAAAAAGACATCTGAGCTCGAACTGAGTTTGTGAGAGAAGCCTTGAAAATATATTACAACTGTACGTGAATGAACATATCATTCTGTAGTTATTAATAATAATAATATTATTATTTTATCCTAATAATTCAATTCATTATTACAAAAATTAAACAATGGAAAAATACTTTTGCACACCCTTATGATGAATCTGTTTTTATCTGTTTCGGTGCTCTCTCAAGCTTGCATTGCTTCATCTCTCACATTCTTCCCCATGCACGCAGATGTTTTCAGTCTGCTTTGATTGGGGACTTATCTATATTCAATCGTGTTTAGTTCTACGTTGTACATTCTGTGTGCGAAAATTCTTCTGTTAAAACGTACCAGCGTGGCTGTTTTCTTTTACAAAATGATTCTGTATTACGGTTGTACGCTCTTTGCTCTGTGTTGGATAACTTTTGTTAAATTCACTAAACTTACCAGCACACTGTGAAACACTCTTACAGACTAAAATCATCACTGCAGTGATTGATCAGCTATGAAGGGCCATACTCACCTGCACACACACACTCTCTCTCTCTCTCTGCTGCAATAATCGACCCTGCTTTGCAATGTCTCCAGCCAACTCAAGGTGAGCTCATCTACCTAAGACTCTGCTCCAGTGTTTCTAACTCTCCATCAGATATTTTTTCGCATCTGTTTCTGATCTTTTCATCCACGCCTGGTTCAGCCCACGCAATCCTTCATTAAACTAGTGACTTTAACCTTGTCATTGCCCAAATAGTGGAGACTTGTTCTTTCCAACATCACGGGTGTTACAGTGCATTTGTGAGCCTTTAACACCAGACCAAGCAATTAGCTATAATCCAATCCCAATTTAAAGTGTGCAATCCATCTGAAGACACAAGCTGGAATTGATTACATATGCATTATTTTTTTGTGGGCATAAGACACAGCTTTTCATTAGTTTTAATGTGCAGCCGCTCTTCACAACAGTAGAGCTCCCACCGAGGGAACAGAAACCCAGGTTCGAATCACACACTGGTCGTCCCGAAGGCATTGTGTGTGCACAACTTATCAGTGAAAAAATATTGAACTTCTTTTAGTTTAAGTGTTCATTTATTATTAAATAAATGCACATATTTTATGTGGTTATTTATTTTATTATGATTTATTCTTAAATAAAATAAATGTAGAATTAAATAATAGTAATAGATACTAGTAATAGATAATAGTAATAATTTAAATAATAGTGTTAGTTTGATGCCTGTTAAACTGATCACCTTCAGGGTGACAAGGCTGGTTGTCTAGCATGCAATAAATTTTCCTCATGTTTTTGGAGGAGTAGGTATGCAATTTGTCAAAAGCACTAGCACAACCCCATACCATGTCAGAACATTAAGTATTATTTACTGATAACATCTTGATGGCCCGTTTTATCTCATATAAAAAGTTTTGGCTGAAAACTACATCTATTTCATCCAAAGAACTCAAATTTCACAGATTTCTATAAAAACATAATGTAAAGCAAAATATTCACTCATAATTAATATTATTCATAAAACTGTATGTCTTCAATTAACATGTAATTAAAAAGTGAGACTTACTTGGTTCCACGCACACTTCTGTATAATCCAGACAACAGTTTCTTTCATTTACACATGCCGTGTGGCAGTGACATGTTGCACTGATGCTTTTTTCTTCAGAAAGACATCTCCCTTTACAAGTACTAACTATTTGGTGAGGAAAATATGTGAAACTTTTAGTTTCAAAAACATACACATAATTGATTAAAAAGTCAATAGCTCTAAAAGTCTAAAAATCATCGAAAACGATAAAGTAAATAATCACCTTTCACCTCACAGTGTAGTTTCAGAGCAAATACAACACCTATAATTACAGCTATGAGAAAAATTAAAATAACCTGTGGTAAGGAAATAAAGAATTATTTGTACTGTTAAAATGCAAGGGCATGTAAGACAAGCTGACTACAACAATAAAATAGTAACTTACATAAAAAACATATTTATATTTTTACTCTATTATTTATATTTCACTGTTTTTATTTTATTTTAGTTGTTCTTATGGTTTGTAAAATATGCTATGTAACTCTTTATTTAACAACTTTATTTACTTAATTACTTATCATTGTTATTGTTAAACTTTCCTTAGGCACAAAAATGACAAATTCCAATATACTACACTGGACGTGTCTTTAATGATAAGTCAAAAACTCACCAGATTTACCAGATTTATCAGATAGAACTAAATAATGACTAACAAATAGTTTTTTTTTAGTAGTTATAACTTTTAGTTTTTCATTTTTCTTTTTGCTGTTGTTTTAGCTTTATCAACAGTTGTTTTTTTTTGTTTGTTTGTTTGTTTTGTGGGGGGGGGGGTCTGGAATTATGCAGAGGTGTAATGAGACTGTAAAACTATAAAAAAGCAATAAACAAATGCCTTCATTCTTCTTGGCATTTAAAGTACAGAAGATAAAATTGTATGCTAGGTAGGTAGGTATGGACTGCTTGAAATAATTAAGGTTATTGTATGCCCAGTAGTTACCTAAAAGGCTTATTTAAAGTTTCCTAAGGCATATTCATTTGTATATTACATTTGACATTTTCTTAATACAGCTTTACATAATTCCAGAAGCTGCAGGTGGGTATTAATTGGTGCTGGGCGATTTTCACGATTAATTTGAATTACAGTTTTAACGCGATTTTCACAATGGTGTAATTGAGATTTTTTTGGTCGCTATTCTTTTTTCAATCACACTTGCATTGGTTTTCGTGTGTGTGTGTGTGTGTGTGTGTGTGTGTGTGTGTGTGTGTGTGTGTGTGTGTGTGTGTGTGTGTGTGTGT
>JAOTRQ010083843.1:0-21708 GCA_028565875.1 Hoplisoma paleatum
CTGACTGCGGACGTGAGTCCCAACACTCCTGGTTACCTGACTGCGGACGTGAGTCCCAACACTCCTGGTTACCTGACTGCGGACGTGAGTCCCAACACTCCTGGTTACCTGACTGCGGACGTGAGTCCCAACACTCCTGGTTACCCGACCGGTTTGTCTTTAATAAATGTTATGTTATCCGTTATCCCTCTTGTCGTGTGTATGTTCAGGGCTCGCACTCACGCATTCCAGTCGCAAAACCACCATCGATTCCTAACAGTGTCATCTTTGTTGGTGAAATGTGTAAATACTGCGCCTGAATATGATCACCAAACAATACAACAATTCAAAATATATTTGGTTATGGTAAGATTGCTTCTGCTGAGTAGGGCCAACTATTCCTGTTTCCTGCTTTTCATTTCATTAAACCATAATAAAGACTAAACACAAGAATAACATGCTGGGAAAGGTGGTGTAGTGTTAAATTTATATAGTACTAAATATGTTAAATAATATAGATAAACCAAATGCTTTAATCTGTACAAAGATATAAATTTTCCAACAATCACAGAAAAGCTGGTATATACAGGAATCAGGCTGTCACTTTTATTGTCAGCTAGTACTCTGGTACAACAGAATGTTAGGCCCAGTGCACCTGCTTTTCCCAAGTCAAAGCTACTACAATAAAAGCTAAAATAATGAACTGCTGAACAAAACTCCCCCGCAAAATCAAAGAAAAATACAACCTTAACTATAAGGTTTGGAGCTTTACCCATCTTTCTTCATTTAAAGAGTAGAGGCTACATCGAGCAATGAGATATATTGATGATTTTATCAGTAAATATTTTCAAAACAAGCATAGAACCTATCTCTCCTATTCTAGTACAGAATAAGTTAGTGTAAATATGTATAACCTGCAGTATGTAAAGCACAGTTTCAGGAGCATGTACAGGCTATTAAATCAGCACTAATAAATATCATGATCTCTTACAATTAAATTATTTTTAGTCATTGATTTTATTACATTTTGAATACATTAATATATTTATTATTGTATTAATATATGTATATATATATATATATTATTTTCTGCTTTTAACAATAACAGGGTTAAATAAATATAGTGCTGAATGAAGCCACAATCACTTGGTGACTTTATATTCTTATATTATAATATAGACACTATAGGTACTATTAGTAATTGTCTACAGTCTCCAAAATACAATGCTCATACTATTGATGACAGATTAGCTTTTTTCTTATGCAACTGAATTTTAAGTAAACTTTCCTACAACTTTCAGTAACGTTCTGTAAAGTTGTCCTAATGTTATAAGCAAAGGTTCTCACTGTAACATTAGTAGAATGATCTATAAACATTTTTGTGACCTTGATAAAACTGTATCAATGTTAGCTTGAAATGTTTATTCACGTGTAACATTATATAAACATTCTTGTAACCTTTGTAAACTAAATATTTTAAAAACTAAAACATAGAAAGAACATTATATGTTCTAATAAATCATTCCCTGCCTAAATTGGACAATCTTAAAAAAGAGGTTAAGGTCATGTTCTTTAAACATTTTGATAATTTTAAATGAAAAACTCTTTTGTGGACAAAATTAAGTTCCCACAACCAAAATGAAACATTCCTAAAACATTACAGTGCTGGTTGTGCGAACTTAATTTCGTCCAGATTTCTTCACATTCTGAAAACGTTATTTTATTAAAATGTTTAAAGTGCATTACCCAAACCCCATTTAGGATTTTAGTTTTATTTGTTTTTTAATTTTATATTTTGAAGATAAGATGCATTTGTTTATTGTCATTGCACAGTGTAGGATTCCACAGTACTTTCTACAAGCAAAATAAGGTAAACTTATATTTAAAAAAAAATCTGGGCCATAATGACTCCCTGTATGAGCAATTCCTCTGCCACTGAGCAGCTGCTATACCACTTTGAGATGTAATATGATTGCTGATGCGCCTCCATGTCTACTTTCGGTCATTGTTGCTAAAGTGACCCTCAATTTTCCTGTTGTAGATGGTCTTAGCCTCTTTGATGCCTCCTTTTAGGTTGGTTCTAGTCGCACTGGAGAGGGCGCTGTCACAAAACCTAAAAGTGGCATTCTGCTTATTGAGGAGATTACGAATCTCGTTTGTCATCCAGGGCTTTTAGTTTGGGTACACCCTGATATTTTTATCCACTATAACGATATACACACATTTTTGATACAGCAGAGCACAGCTGCAACGAAGCTCCGTCCGGCCAGTCCTTGTGATGTGTTGAGTTTTCTTTTGAGAGGGGTGTATACAGGAGTAAAAAAACATTGAACAGTGATCAGATTGGCCCAGATGTGGTAATAATGTTGTTTGTGTAGACCGTGTCTAATGTTTTCCCCCCTGGTAGCATATTATATGTGTTGTTGGAACCTGGGTATACCTGTTTTATTTTAAATCGGCATATTTAAGATCGCCAGCTATGACGTGAGATGCTTCGTTTAAATTGAAAAGTGTGTATCCACAACTGAGAGTCTGTATGTAAATCTTCACTTGCGTTTTGAATTATAAAAAAGGAAAAAACGTATCTCAAAATAATGACTTAGTAACTTAAAATTATGACTTAGTAAGTCGAAATAATGACTTAGTATTTGAAAATAATGACGTAGTAAAATAATGAGATAGCAATTGACTTAATAATGAGAAAAAAACGTGCTGGAATTTTATTTAAGGTGGCGTCCATATTATCCAGTACATAGCTGGATTTTTTTGTGGCTATATTTTGTAGATTCTAATAAATTTGGCGAGATTGGCAACGCTGATATGGAACTTTTATTGTGAAGTAATAGCTAAATGTAAAGTTTAAGGTAAGATAATACATTGTTACCATACACTGCAAGTGTTTACGGCCGGCGAACTTTACAAACTAGCACTAACTGATATTACTCAAAACAAAGCTTGTTATTTACGGGGATACGTTGTCTGACCAACGGAACCGGACTGGTGTACCCGGATGTTTAACCATTTTTTTAGACCTGGATTCCCATGATGCATTAGCGGGGGAAATTCAATTCAAACCTAAGAAGAAATGGATGAGGATGGATTTGAGCTGTCCAGCCCACTGACAGAAAACACGAAAAATCCCAATAGTTGTAGTGAAAGTAAAATTAATGTCAACCGCTGTAGTGATGAGAGTAAGCGGGAAACTGAACAAATCATCCGCGCTGGACAAGTGTGTGAATTTTCAGCAGTGTACACTGACCGATCTAACAGTAGCGCTGCGTCTCATAACTTCGCTACTGAAGCCGAAAATATAGAACAAATGAACAATCATGTAGCGAATAAAAGATCAGAATCACTGGACGCTGAGGAAGCTCTAGGCAGCAATGTAGTAGATCAGATCAATCGACAAGCAGGTAATAATTTACTTTCCGATGTTAGTGCAACGGACGTTTTTGCTAATTAGCTTTTTAAACTGGTATCACTTTGCTGACCCAACCGCGTGTAACATACTGTAAGTTGGCGTTGCGTAATAAAGCACACAATTAAAACAAATATTTACTGGCATTAAATACATCCTACTTTGTTGTTGATTATGACTATAGATTGGTTACGTTTACTTGCGTTTCCAATCAGTAACATTCAGGTTCACTGAGTTTTGTGCCTAATTTTCCGTCTATCACGTGGGCTGGTGTTAATGTAACTTACATGCAACTTACTTAATTGCTATCATTCTCGATTAAGTTTAATGAATAAACGTTTATTATTTAATTTACAGTAACTTACAGCATTGGCATGGTTGTGGTGAATCCAGTTACACTAAGAACAGGGACCCAGTAAACAATCTCTTGCAACAATCTCTTCGACCACTTCCACTCCGAATGGCCTTTCCCATCAAAATTGAATTCTTGCCTAATTTTTTGTCAGAATCTGACAAATCTAATAATTAACAATTGCCACGATTGCTAGAGAGTCGGTAACTACACATATAAGTCCAGGGCTGTTAATTGCTACATTTTGTTTGCTCCTGTTGTCTTTCTTATTCTATTCACACCTGATCAAACTGGTATATAACTGTTGCCTTTTTCGTAATATTGTAGACATCTTTTTCTGCCTCAACTTTAGTTTATTGTAAGTTAAACTTGATATACAGAAATTCTTGGGTGTAGTGATGATGCCTTAATCCCTGGAAAAAATATTTTTTTCCACCAAGAATGCAATACCTAAACTAAAAAAGTATAATCTAAAACTGGTGTACCGGTGGTTCTCAAGGCAGTGTCGACATGCAAACTGATAAGATTGAATGTTTATGGCTGTGCCTAAATCAAATCAAAATAATAATTGGATTCATCCTCAGAAACACTTGAGAGAATTCAACTCGTTTAGTCAGTGCAGCTGTTATTTCCATACATTTAATTTGAGAGAAATTCATTCAGAATTTTATTTTCTTATACATATGAGAAGTTTATATTCTTTTCTTATACTTTTATTTTTGTATGAACGGACATTGAGGATTATGAAGTGAACAAATCGACCAGAGCATATCTTTCTCTCTATCTTCCTGTAGTATATCTTCTCTCATCTCTTTCGTGTGTTTTATGTTTTATATATGACTGAGCCATGGCAGCCTGGCTTGTTCATCTAATTTTTTTTAATCGGCATAGTGTACCAAAAAGTTTCTGACACTCCCTTATCTAAAAAGTTATTTTAAAAGACCTGTAATGTCTTAATTGCATTTCACTTAATTAGAATTCACCAGTTGAAAATACCAACCTTGAAATAAGGTGCAGCTGCCCTGTTATGCCACCCAATTTAATGCAAAATATTTTTAATTTAAATTTATTTAGGTTTTTAAATGAATGTTTTCTATTTACATCAGCTGCTTTATTCTGTTCATAATTACATGGTTGGTTTCTTTCAGTGGATGTGATTTTGCTCATCATAGTATATTGTGTCCACCATTGAAAATATTTTAAATCCATTAAAATGGTGTGAACTAACTAATTTATTTATTGATGAACTGTTAGTACAAATTATTTTTTTTACAGATATAGTGGGGTCGTGGCATACTGAATGTGAACAGGTATCAGTACAGCATGCTGTCTGTGATGAAGACCTCAATGAGATTGAGAGAAAAGCCAGAGAGGAGGGCCGTGTAGATGTGGTGTTTCCTGGCAGTGTGATGCAGGATGGCTGCTGTAGATTTGTTTGTGACCTCCTCAAATGTATACTCTATCAAAGACAACAACTTCCTATGACCTATGACCAGATGGTATTCTTCCAGAAACAGCAGTACTCATCCATACAGGTGAGAAACAAACTGCTATGGAAAAAATCTACATGCCTTTTGTTTTATATATACTTTCATTTGTTGTTTGTTTATATTCTGAACTCATTTGAAAAAGCTGTATTATGATTGTTCCTACATTGCTCTTCCAAAGCCAAGCAGGAAAGGAGTTTTCTTCACATTTCAAGTTGTATTTATGATCATTGTTATCCAGCACATATTGACACCCTCACTTATACACTTGGGCTAGCAAAAGTCAGTTTAACTCCTTACTTAAGATGTTATGTTATCTTAAGCACTTATGTTTTGTTCCCTACAAATCTCCTTTACACTCATAAATCCCGTTTATGGCACTTTTCTAGATAGGTCAACGTGATGTCTATTGACCAACAGACCAGACTTTTGCGCAACATGGTCTGGCCTTTCTTATAGATAGTTTATTGGCTGTGTAAGAGGCCAGAGACTTATATGAGGACGACTGGGACGCCCCCCCCCCCCCCCCGCCAAAACAAACAAAAAAACACTTTTTAATTAATTAATTAATTAAAAAATTAATTGTCTGTCCAAATCCCTAGAAGGATTTGTGATGTTTCTTGGACATGAGCACCCATCGATGAAGACGATTCCCTCAGTAGATCTTTATATGTATTCCTATCAGAATTATTACATTTTTGATCAATGCTTTGAATACTCTGAAATAGTGACACACATGAGCTAATTATTTTGGTTTGTTTGATTTTTATTGCTCTATAATACTTTAAAGTAAATGCTTAGCTACTTCAACTTTAGTCAGGTTTATGATGGAATGTACCTTATGTATTAGATGAACATAGTTTTTTATTGTAGATGTATATATAGATAGTGTATATCTTTAAAGTGTTTATCACTTTCACTTTTTGCATTTCTTCTCAAAGCCAGAAGAGGTAGCAGTCAGAAAATCTTCCAAGGCAACTGGAGACTCAAATTGGCAGAGGTGTCAGCGAACATTGCGTGATCTAGATGAAGTTCTGGGCAACATAGAGGCTCTTTTTTCCCTGAGCTGTGTTCCTCAAGTGCTATTTTTGCTGGGTGGTTCTCTCGTGCAACCCACCGAGTTATATGAGGTCAACATGGAGGCTTTGGAAATAGGAGGTGACAAGAATTTGAGGACTTCTGCATGTTTGAGGCAACTTTTCCGCACACTCTTTGTAGCAGATTTGCTCTCTGATGTCAAACCGGTCCGTCTTATGGCCACCACGGTCATGGTTCTTGGCCATAGGGACTGTGGTGTGCAATGGTTCAAGCCAAAAATTGACTTTCGAGTTCCCACAAGGATAAAGCGACAGGTAATAACATTAGCCACCCATGTTTCTGCAAGTAGCCCAAGAAAATGGAACGCCAGGGACTGGGAGAATTACATATGGTTTCAAGCACCTGTTACTATCAAGGGTTTTTGTAAATGATATTTGTTCTCAAGGATTTAAGGGATTTATTGACTTTCACCACATGTTTTATTTAGGGATGGATATATAAAATATTTAAGTCTTTGTTTCATTAACAAATTAATTTCTTTAATGAATTGTCATTCACTGCAGATAATTGCTAAGCCATTATGAGCATGTGCATATTTTTCTGGTTCGTTGTAGTTACATATGATGATGAATGTGTGCTTTTATTGAAACAAAAACATGCAATTCCAAAACGTTGTACTCATTGAAAAATTATGTGGTCAGTATGAAAGTCAAAATAATTTTTAGTACAGAACTTTAAAAATTTTTAACCTCTTATATATGTGGTCTTTTGCTATTTTGACTTATTACAAAATAAAGATTGTGTAAAAAAAATAATCATACATTGTTCAGAACATTCATAACATAGATTTTCTGCATTTTTTATCCCCCTGTTGCAACAAACTATGGTGGAAACAGTAGATTATGACTAGGTGTAAAACATTTAGGATCTGCATAGACAAATAGACGGGAGAACAGAGTGAGGTTGTTGTTTTCAACTTAACTGAAATTTCATTTTCTTCACTTTCCATTAATTAATTGTAACCATTATTTATATTATATAGAAGTAAAGGGGACTATGACCAACATGTGACAATCACCACTCTCATACCTACATAAAGCAATAATTAACACCCAATTATTTAATAGAATGAATAATTTCACCAAATAACCTTATCACTGCTATTATCAGAATTATTACATTTTTGATTGATGCTTTGAATACTCAAACATGAGCGACACACATGAGCTAATTATTTGGGGCTTTAAATGGGGCGTACCAGATTGGTGTACCTTATGTAATCTTAGATGAACATATAGTTTTTTTTATTATAGATGTATATATAGAAAATATAGTTTTTCATTATATATGTTTGCAAATAGCAAGTGTGAAGTTTATCTAGCCTTTTTGTTCTCCACTTTCTTCACAAACTGCTTCACATCTTGTGCAAGAAGTTCAGGCTCTTCAAAAGCTGCAAAGTGTCCCCCTTTGGGCATGTAGGTATAGGAGCGAATATCTGTGAACCTTGCTCGGGCCCAGGTCCATGGACAATGCATCAGTTCATGTGGAAATGCTGCCAGGCCCGTAGGCACATAAATCTTTGTTCTGTATAAAGACACAACTCATTAGTCAGGTTTTGTTTAACCAACATATAACAGAATGCCTTAGTCATTGCACATATACAGGCGTACAACAGAATTTATTCTCCACATATCCCTACTTTAAGTTTGGGTCAGCCATCATTTGGTACCCCTGGTGCTGATGTTGTTAATGGTCTTGCTCAGCAATACAACAGCATGAATTAGAACCCAAAGCACTACCTGCTAGGCTACACAGTTAACAAATAGAAAAAAAAATTGTCGTTTTTTTATCATTCCCTAAGCCCAGTCTACATTTTTATTTACATTATTAATTGTTATAAATAAATTTATATCTGCCAACTTCAATATGTTTGAGTTAGAACAGCAGGAGATTTATATTACAGCACCCATAAACTGTATATATGTCTTAATTACCCATATACAACCAAATTAAAAATGGTTTGTGGGTTTGTTCTAGTTTCCTTATATCGTCCCAAAATGTGCAGGTAAGGTGAATTGGAGATTTGGAAATTTATGAATTTTTGAATGGCTCTGTTGTGAAATTATTGAACTTGTCTAGTGTTACCTCATGTTGCCGTCCATGACTAGCTAAATTGTTTTGAGAACTACGACTTAAAGATTATTAAAGTTTTAAAAACTGCTGGGTCTGACCACAGCGCTCCAAATGAATTATTCCAGAAATTCCAATACTGGCAAGACCGGAAGTGATGAGGCTTGATTGATTGGAGGCTTAGGTAAGAAGCCAGGATTTTTTTGCCATCCACAATAAAGAGTTATTTCTGAGAAAATGATTAGTTGATATGTACATGTAATGCTTGTGATGACATTTTGCCTTTATATACACTACTCCTAAAATGCATTTAATTTGACTTATAATTGACGAATAATTTTTTTTGTATCAAGTATTAATTTGTTTCAATACTTTTTCACATAACTTGCTCTTCTCTGACAAGGAGCTTAGCAGTAAAATTTAACATGTTTGATCCAATCGACAAACACATTTCCTGGTTCAATTAGAATTGGTACATAAAAAATCACCATCATTGAAAACCAACACAACACCAAACAATTAATCAATAGAACATTGCAAGGTTTCAGAAAGGATGTTCTGAGGTTGACGATGAGGTTGCATTGGGGAATGGCTGCTGAAGAACGTTGTAGCTCAAATGCAATGGCATTTTCTCCAGTCATAAATCACACAGAAAAACCTATAGGATCAGGAGAGTTGTTGCCATGCCTCAGCAGATGGTAAGTAGACATGTGAACAGCATGAGACGTCAACATCAAACTGTAATTGATGTTCAAGGGCACGTGACAAAGTACTGACACGCTGACAATTGGCTTTTCAATAAATATGAAATAAAGAAATCACTTATTGGCTTCTAGTTAAATGGCCTATTTTCATCCATCCATTATTAAGTTTTACCACTGCCCAATCAGGGCAATGGTGGGACACACTGGGCAAATACAACACATGAACAATTCACCAGTCTGGTGCAAACACACACGATAATTTCAGTATCTCCAAATAGCCCCATTGCATGTCTTGGGACCAGAGTAGAAACCAGAGTACCTGAAGTAAACCCACACCGACCTGGGACTCAAACCCGGAACTTGTGACATAACTAATCCCTAAGCCTTAACCTTTTTCATAAATTTTGCCCCAATAACCAAATAACCCTTACCTTTTGTAAGTAATGTAAATGTTTATTTTTAGAATCAAGTACTCAGTCATATTAGGGGTTGCCATACTACATTACTTTGGTGCACACACCTGATATGGCAGGGTTTAACGCTGAACTGTCTTGAGCATAGTACTGAGAATGCACTAATTACGGACTGCCCACCCTGTAATCCAACAAAATAGTGTGGTATGGGAAACATTGAACTCACATATTATCCACTCTGCTGTGAAAGTTTTTGCCTATATTCTCTTTATAGAAGCGCATTGATGGGGTGATTGAGCCTGTGGTCCAGTAGATCATGATGTTGGTGAGAAGATCATCCAGGCTGAATTTTCTGTAGTATAAAAGATTTAAAGACAAACGCAAACAATCAAAACAGCAGCACCTTTAACAAATTATAGCAATGGCTATATGTATGTTTATTTTTTTTTAATATGACAAGCTGCACCACTCTGAACTCTTTAAACAGTAATTTATAACAGTAATTTAAAACAATTTAGTTAAGCTTGAAAACCACTGAAACTGGAGACACTGGTGATGTGTTCGAAAAACTAGTGTTAAACTAGCAATTAAAAATGAGAAAAACACAGCATACAATTTTAAATGCTCATTTCAATGAAGTAGACTTTTTGAAATATTATGCAACCTTGTCAGATAAGGAAATAGCAACATTTAATCAGATCTTTTAAACTCTAGCAAGCCACTTTAAACGACAGAGCAGTGGAAAATTGGCCTGCAGGCCTCGAGTTTGACACATGTGGTAGCTATCTAAAAAGCATATTTTAATAGCCTGACTTATAAGGCTATGACCTAATAAAAACTGCTTTAACTTCTACAGGAATGCAGCGTCCTGTGATTTATCTAAATTATTGCTTAATGTTAGAAGCACATTGTATTTTATAGTTCATACACGTTTGCAAAATGTTAATTTTTAATTTAAATAATGTATTTATGTATGATTATATTAATTTCTGTTTTTTATTCTCTTTTTTACCTTTCTAAACCTCCATCCTCCAGATCTCTGTTCTCAAAATCTACCCAGGTGCTAAACTTCTCCAAGATATAAGCAGCAAGACCAACTGGGGAGTCATTCACTGCACAGCCTGTAGGAGATCCCAATCAACATGTTAGAATGCTAGGGTAGAGTTGTGGCTTTTACTAACTTATTCCCATATTTATTCCTTGCTGCATTTTTTACTCATAACTTATAACATATGTAAACATAAATGTTGTGCAATACAATGGTCAAAAAATGTGTTTGCATTGAATCAACATGGAATTTAACAGAAACTACATAAGTCTCACTGGGGTGCCAAAGCAAGCCGAGAAAGAAAACAAAGAGAAGAATAATCCTTGTCATCGGATTAAGTTGCATAAATAAGCAATGGGCAATTGCATGTTTGAAATTTAACAGCAACAAATGTGACAGTAGTGGGGATTAACCAACAACCTTCAATTTGTTAGTCCACAAACTTAACCTTACCCATTTAGTGAAAGAAAATAAGCAGCATAACAGCTATTTCAGCTTTTGGCCCTTGCCTGTCATGTAACCAATAAGGGTTGGTGGGCAAAATTAATCTAAGTATATACAAAAACAATAATAAGAAAAAATAAGTAAAATGAAATATATGTAGTAAAAGCAAGCAAGTGAGCTTTGTTTCCAATGTTTTTTAGTATCACTTTACATATCTAAATTTCATCAAATAATCAGGGGCCTAGCAGCCCTGCAGACTCGACACTGATCATTACCAGTGAAAAAACATCATCCTCTTATTTATAGAGGTGCTTGGACTCAAAACAGGCTAGAAATGCTCAAGAATCCTACATAGAAGTACGACTTATGATTGTTTTGTACCTGCAGTATCAGGTTTGGTGGCTTGGATATGCATGTAACCACTTTCTTTTAACAGTTCATACACATTCTTTTGCATGTAGGGAAAAAGGCGGCGCACATCTTCTCTAGTAAAGCCTACAAGGAACGGCAGGTAACGGCCAAGGGTGAGCGACAAGATGGAGACGATGCTGCCTGGCCGGGCAACGATCATGTTCAGATGCAACCCTGTCACACACCTACATAAAATCATATACATAGCATTAAACCATTCTGCCTTTAAATATTGTGTACATCTGATATTTCAAAGTGAAAATACAGTCGATTTTGATTAATCAGACCACATTGGGACGCAATCATTTTGGTCGTAATATCGGGATGGTCGATTAAACGAACATGCTCTTAAACTGGACGTGCTATAATTTATGTAACATAAAATATTTATTCAACCTTTATTGGGTGATATACACAAATGGCAAATGTACAAACAACTTACAAAATTTGTTTAAAAAAAAAATTCAATAAATGATCTACAACACAATGTTTAGTTAATCAGTGTTACGAATCTGTGATTGTAGTTGAAATGTATTTTAGGACTTTTAGGTCCGAATAAGCGGCTGGTCCCATTAACCAGATTCGACTGCAGGTAAACCTTAATTTAATATTAAATGTCAGCGCAATTTGTGAAATGTAAGCACAATTTTGTTGTGATAGTTATTTACTCAGGTTTCATCTGGGCCATGTTGATTGTAATGAAGGCTCCCCAGTCTCCCCCTTGCAGGTAATACTCACTAAAGCCCAGTCTCTCTAACAGTTTATGAAAAATACGAGCGGCATCTACAGTTGTGAATCCTGTAAAAACAAAAGTGAGAAATGTGAATATCAAAGTTAGTTTGAATAAAGGAAGATTCTCAAAAGAAAACTCAAAGATATAATTGTTTTTTAAATAGATTTCTCATTCACAGGATTTTCTAAAAGTTTGCAGACTAGAAACAGAGAGGCAATGGTAGTAGTAGTAGCAATTTGTCGGAAAAGTTTTGGAACTCAAAATTTGTATTCATCAGTATTTTATGTTTAATTAAAGAAGCCTTAAGGAAACTTAAGGAAAGTAATGTGATTATGGGGTTTTCTAGATTGTTGTGCCCCAGGGACCAGAGTTTAAACTATTGCTCTGTGTGTGCGCATGTGCAAACTGCTTTAACAGTACAGCAGCAAACCTTGATTGTATCACTGATGCTAAAATCATCAGATTATCATTTGAAGCACGTCTGATCTAAATAAGTATCCTAGAGACTTTAACAAGGGCCAAATCACTATCAATCTTTATCGACATGTAAAAGATTGTGTGGATGAATGAGTGCTTCATCCTAGTAGAAACAATTGGCCAGGATACATATTAGGAGCCAAAGCTCCGCACTTCAAGACTTCTTTACTCTACATATTTAAAATAGCAAGAGAAAATACACGGTAAAGAAAATAAGCATGATAAAGAAAAATTTAAGAAAAGCAAAGATTTCCCTTGAAAAAACGAGAGTTGTACCTTGTTTCTGTGGGGCATCAGAAAAGCCATAGCCTGGGATGGAAGGACAGATGACCTCAAAGACAATGTCATCCTCAGTCTTTGTGAGTAGGGGCAGTATCTTGTAGAACTCAAAGAAGCAACCAGGCCAGCCATGTACCATCATAAGAGGAAGAACTTTCTTTCCAGCATGATGGATAGGCTTCACATGAATAAAATGCACATCTAAACCTAAGATGATAAAATTAAATACAAAATGATCTGACTGACATGTATTTTTTTATTCTTATTTTTTTCTTTTAGACGCCAGATTAACAGCTTTAGTAAGACCTGTTACTAAAATGTGTGTAAAACCATTTAATATCAAATATTTTGTTTTCAACTTTGCGGCAAACAAGATAAATAAAGACACAAACTAGGGACAGTGTAGCCTAGTGAGTAGAGCGTTGGGCTGGGAACCCAAAGGTTGGGGGTTCAAATCCAGTCTCTGCTACACTCCACTACACTGCTGGGTCCTTGAGCGAAACCCTTAACCCTGTCTGCTCATTGTAAGTCGCTTTGGATAAAAGCGTCGGCTAAATGCAATGTAATGTAAATAAAGCTCATAAATCTGCATATTCACACACACATACACACGCACACACACGCACGCACGCACGCACGCACGCACGCACGCACGCACGCACGCACGCACACACGCACACACACACACATACACACACACACACACACAGGCACTATGTACTCTGGCTTTTGTGAAGGTGTATATATTATGTCTCCCCAATGTGAGTGTGTGTGTTATCTTCTATATATTTATCTTCTACATAAATAATTCTATATGCATATACTATAGAATGTTAGTATGAGTCTGAGCTCTGTGCCCCCCTGGGTCTTTCCTAAGATGAAACAGATAAGATAATTAGCTCTAATGAAGCCCAGATTTTAAAACCCAAAGCCACCTCTTTTTGTCCACTCTTTCTGAGACAAGTCAAGTCAATAATTCAAACCAGACACTCAGTGCTAAGGCTCCTGTATTTTTGTTTGAAGTTGCAAACTGAGCACACCACTGGCCTGTTGGGCTTTTTGCAATGGTTACTCTAATTGCTTTTTGGTGGTTTCGGCTTTACTGTGCAGGAAAAGAGCCATTATGGGTTCTATCCATGTTCCTTGGTTTTAAAACAGTGCTTTAGGTGAACTCAAAGCAAGTCAAGTTACATGTATTGAGACACTTAAGGCTTCCTATAAACATAGGCATATATATGCAAAGATTATTCGAGGAATTCCAGGGAAAATATAATATAGGACAAATATTTTTAGTTTTTACATAATGTTTAAGATTAATGTGTTTTTAAAGAGCTGTTTTGTGTCTGCTATTTTTGTGGCTGCTATAGTTGGGTTTGTATGAAAAATAAAATAAATAGTCTAGCCATGGGGGATTCACTCCATGTCTCAAGTCTGGATAACAAATAAGGAGGTGTGTCAGGAAGGACATCATTTTTAAAAAGTCAACAAATGGCTGATAAACAAAAACAATTCCATTTTTTAGTGTTTTAGTAAAATAATGGATGAAGCCCTTAAACAGCTTCACTGAATTGTTGTACAGAAAACCAAAAATATACTAGTGAAAACTAGTGAGCAGTGAAATCTTTTTTCTCAGAATATAGACCTATTCATTTTCCATTATTTGCTGTTTTTGTGACGTTCGTCTTAAGCAATGTTTAAGAAATTTAAGACATTTAACAGACACGTTTATCCAAAATGACTTTTAATATTGACCTCAATTGAGAGTAAAAGGTCTTCCATTCTCCGGAGTAAGCTTAAATCATGATTACAGCTGTGGAGGTCTTGTTATTTATATCATTTCTTAAAGAAACATTTATTGCCACTAGCATGTCCATATTGGAAGAGACAGGATAAATTATTCTGAAATGATTTCATTACAATTGTTAATGAAACTGACATTCAGTTAATCAATTACTAGTCAAAGACTTGTTTTAGTTAGTTTTATTTAGTAGGCAATTTAACAATTGAATACAGGAAAGTACCAGACCAAAAACTCACACAGAAACTGTGAGCCATTGTCTAATTCCAAAAAGAAAACTTCTGATTCTACTTATACTTCTTAGTACATCTATTGTATATATGTGTGCATATTATCCTATTTGTAATGAGAGGCAAAGATAATCTGAAAAATTTTGTACGAACCATTTCTAACTTAAGGCACACGTGGAAATGGAAAAAATTTCTTAAGCCAAAGTAATTTACATCATGACAGCAAGAATGCTAAGGAAGCATAACCAAACAACATTAGCATTAAACATGAACCTCAACCGCAAGGAAACAAATGCCCTGGCAGCAGGCTGGGAAAAGGCAAATGAGGAAGGATTTACAATACCCCACTGAGACATAAAGCAGACTGGCAAGCCATTGGCTGGCTGCCTTATCTTGACCAAGCTTTTAAACCTTGAGCTTCACACGTCTATGTGCTTGAGATAGGCACCCTGGTGAGAGGGCAAGAGTGGTGCTGTGAGTGCCAGGAGGTTATGGGCTCCTGTAAGAATCATGGGGATAGATAAAGGTGGTCCAGTGAGCAGTGGGGGATTGGGAGTTTTAGCTGCATGTGGTGATGGACCATCTGTTTCTTGGTTTCCATCTTACCTAGTGTGTCTGCCTTCATCAAAACAGCAGGTAATATCTGTCTGAGATATCTGAGATCAAGTGAGCTATATACATTGCAGTTGTGAAGTTGGCTTTTCATAACAAGCTAGCAAAAACCTAGAGTAAATCATGAATCACCTGAAATACAAGGTTGAAGACTGTGTTGAAGATTATGAAACGTTTTAAATATTTTTTGTGAATAGCAGTTGCAGTAAAGTACAATCTCATCATGTCCAAATTTTCTTAAAAAAAAATTCAAACAGTTTTGAATAGAAAACGTATATCTATATCTATCTACAATTTTCATCCTTTCATTGAGACCATTGGCAAGAAGATGTATTTAAACTTCTCAGCTGACTGTTGAGCTATCCCACCACCGCAGAGAGCTTAGGGTGGTTAAACTGGTTGAGCTGATGAGTGGTGGAGATTCAAATGAGGCATAGCATGGCTCTCTGTGAGAAATCACTGATAGCTAGTGGAAAGAAATGTGTATTGACTGCACACATGCTGTAGAGAAGTAGGAAGATGCTAAGCATAAACATATAACACCTGTTATGAAAGCATTATCCTTATTTGTATTTTAATGATATAGTGATTATCTGACATGAGATGAGGATGATTAACATAACTAATTACTGAGTTTGAAAATCAATTTTCCCAGGGACAATCATGGTGAGACCAACTACTGCAATGTTCTAAACCAAATATATTCACTGCTGTATTTCCTTTTACACCAACACAAACCGTGCATTATCAACGATCATACTGTGAATATCCCAAAAGCAAACATCATTGTCCTAGAACTTGAAATCCTGCTGATGATAGAGATATGCAAAGCTCCACACGGATTATCAGCTGTAAGTTAAGATAAATTGTGTCTGTTATTTCATCACAATGCCAATACAAATGAGATAACCATGACAGAAAGTATTGGTGTAATTGACACTTTACTACTAAACTCTGTGCAGAGAAAACACCACGAACAAGGATGAACAGGAAACAATAAACTTTACAAGCTTTCCAAAAGGTTTCCACACCCACAAGAAGTCCCTCTTCATTTTGCTACATGCACGAATCGGTGGGAAAATGCTTCAACTGAACATTTAATTTTTCTCTTGGCTGCTGTAAATTAAAGCACACTAAAATGAACAAAAGTGCTGACTTGTCCGTTCCAGAGCATAACTTATCAATTGACAAACTAGTTTTGGTAGCTAGAAGACAATGTAAGCTTATATAATGCAAACTGTGTTGGGTTAATTGCCTTTCTGAAAGGTTTAACAATACTAACTAGATCAGGGCATGGTTTGAATCAGGGACCTTATGATAATCAGTAAACACTACCGGTGCTACGAATGCCATGTCACTAAATGTTTTAACTCCATGCGTCTTTCATGGCTTATTCACATTATTTTATTTATCATTTGTTTTAAACTTCTGTTTCACATAATTGTACCACTGCTCAGCATAAAATGTCTTATCCAATCAAGGTTTGGGTTTAATTATAATTTACCTGGAATCACTGAAAACATGATGTGTCAAAGTCATGAGTGATAAGTCATCACTCATGGATCTATGTTATTGTGTAGCACCCGCTGTACCAGCTGCTCTTTCATGCTACTCACTTAAAAACGATCCAATGTGTTTTTGCATGTTTTTGTGATGGTTATTTAAAGTTAATTGCTATTATTGATTTGGATGTGTAGTATGGTATTACATTGTCATGTTTTGGGCCCATGAAATGTATTGGGTTTGATTGGTATAAACATTGGTCTTGTTCTTGTCTTAATTTAAACTATTATGATTACAAAAAAGTCTTCATTATAATTGACCATTATTCCTTGTTTGGAACACTTTTGAAAAATACTGACCATGAAAGACACCCCACTAGAGCTGCTGTTTTGGATAATCTCTGACAACTCTATTTAGATAGATAGATTATTATTTGGCCCTTGTCAAAACGAAAATACATAAAATACAAATCATCTCACCAGGATAAAATGTTCACTTACTGCTTAATGTATCTCACCCACTTAGGTGCCATGTTGAAGAAATTGACAGCATTGTTCACTTCATGTGTCAGTGGTCATAGTGTCGTACCTAATGGGTTTATAAACAGTACAGAATTCTGTTGTTGTAAATATTTGTTATATGCCTTAAAGTTTGAATCTTTTTTTTTATATTGTTCCAAAAGCATGAGCAGTAAGCATGGTGTAGTGTAGGTCTCTTTTGATTACAATTGAGAATAACATGAAAAACATCCGGGATCAGCAAGTAAAAGCCACAAACAAAGCCAAGGAAAATAAAACACTGAAACAGGCAGAAAATGCAAGATTTTGCTTCGTTGTTGTTATTGCAGACGTGGTAAACAGAACTCATCACGAGCACAAGTCTTTTAGAGCATTTTAGCTAAACAAGGTTATTTTTGAAGCAGAAAAAATACCCCAGTAGTGAACTGTAAGTGTAGCTGCACATTGGGCAAATTTTCTGTATACTTATTTTTGCTCCTTTTTGTTTTTTGTTTTGGACAAAAGTCATTAATATGTTCGCACAGTTTAGTTTTTTATGTAATTAAGTTGTAATATATGTAATATATATATATGTAATATATAATATATATATTATATGTAATAATATGTTGTATTATACAGTAGAATATAATATAGTATACGAATAAGTTCCAAACAAATAAGTTCAACTTCAATAAGACTGAAATATAAACGTGCATATATTTTTACATATACTATATACAGTACAAAAGGGTTAGGGTCAAGCCTTGTTTTAGGGATTTATATAATGGATACATTCATGCTAGAATAGGAAAATTCTGCAACATAGTTGGAAACAATCGAAAAATAAAAACACAATCTGTTTGGATGGAAAACCCAATTACTACAACTGAGAATGGTGTACACATACTTTGGGCCATAGTGTATCGGCAATGTGTGTTATTATTAACATTGCACATGTGAATTCAGAATAACTGTCAAGTGAGCCACTAGTTAAGGAAACTTAATTAAGGCTCAATGCCTACCAGGAGGTAGAGGCTAAAAAGTGTTTGGAGGTGACTGGAGGCTAATTACATCCTAGGGCATGAAGGCCTGGATTTACCCCCCATGGATCCCCTGCAGGACAGCCTGACAAAGATGCATTAACCAGTACTTCAACAAACCCCCTCATGGAACCTGCAGCCTCCACAGAGGTGTTACCTTCAGTTAACTGGGGGTGACTTGTACTTTGGTTAGCAAAGGCAGTAGATTTCACTAGCTCTAGATTACAGATCACACATTAGATGCAGACCTAATAAGCAAAAATAAAATTCCCGTACATACAGCATTGTGACAGAGTATTGTACCAGCAATTGAGCATTAATGATCAAAGACTGACACCCTTGAACCAGCAACCTTCTGATTACTAGTCTAGCAACAATAAGCTACAGTTTCCATTCACATAGCTAAAGCATAAAATCTACATTACAATGATTGTTTTCATTTATGCACCTGTTAGTGGTTGGGATATTTTGCTAGGTTAGGATTTTATCAAATGAATATTAGTAGCAGATTAACTAGACATATGTAAGGATTTAAGTTAGTTTAAAAAGGGCCAAATTGTGTAGGCTAGACAACTCGGTCACAGCATTTACAAAACTGCAGCTCTTCAGGGGTGTTTCCGGTCTACAGTGGTCAATATCTATCATAAGCAGTTTATGGGAAGAATATGGTGGTAAATCAGTGACATAGTCATGGGTAACCAAGGAATACACACAATACAAAGTGAATCACACAATTTTAGAATTGTGGTCATAATGTTTTGCCTGACCTGTGTATTTCTGTGTTTTATGCAAACTAATTTGCAGCAAATATGCTTGACCCAGATGCTTGACCAGCAGGAGTGGGCTACATAAATTATGTGCCATTAGTCAAGTAGTTAAACAATTAAGTAACTACAACATTTAGTTTGTTGTGTACTGACAACACCAAGTTAAACTACACACGTATTGATGTGCTTGAGAGGAGGTTTAATTTGAAGGGGTTCATGTATTTGGCTGCATTCCTATTCCTCAACTGTCTGTTCTTAAACCCCCAAATCTCTCCGAATACTACCACCACAAAGTGTAATTGTTCAGATGGGAAACTTGGGGGTATGGAATCCGAAATTGCACCATGAGACACAACCTAGCAGTTAGCCAGTAAGTTTTTGCGGTACAGCATCAACAACTTACAATTTTGGGGCAGCTGTGGCCTGGTGGTTAGATAACTGTGTGTGTGATTGGATGGTTGCAGGTTCGATCCCAAGATTCAATAGGTCATGACTGACATGCCATTGAGCACGGCAACTAAACCCTATTCAGCCTTTAGACACTGTGTCTAGGGCTGCATGTGGTTAGTACCACAATGTGTGCAAATGTGTGTTTCACTTCATGAATTGGGTTAAATGTAGAGAATTAATTTCGATGTGTGTGGGGAAAAAATAGTGCTGAAAAGGTATTCTTAATTCTAAATGAAAAAAGATTCTAAATCTTTTAAATTCCATTGTTAAAATATGATACTATGATTAGCTAATAAATAACTAAGTCACTTAGTTCTCTGGCGGTTACTAACCTGACTTTTGGTGTTACAGTTGCATAAAAAAATTTCCTGCAAATTTCAAATCTAGCTAGTTAACCAATGTAATATTTTATTATATGTTATTGTATATTCAATATATTATTGTGAATCAATTTAAATAATCAGCAAAAGCCAAGCTGCGCCTATTCAAGAATGTGGCATTAAATCAAGAAATGTAAAACAAAACAGTGGAGATTGTGAGTCATATGGGCCTGTTGTGTTCAGTAAGGAATGAAACTGAAAGATAAAATATATCCTATTCTTCTGCCAAGTCTTCTGAAAATAAGAGAGTAATTTTAGGGTGTCCTCTGATTAAAATATTAAACTTTTCCAAGTTTCCAAAGGATAGATTTGACCTTTACTGCTTTGCTGCATTCCAGTGAAAATAAATTAGGGACACATAAACATGATTCTTTGTTTCGAACTGCGCCCTTTTCCAAGAGACACAGAGAAAGAAAACTAAATCATAGATTCTATTACAGCAACCTGTTGTCCGGCCCATAATCCTAGTCAAAACCGAGGACATATTTTATCCTCTTTCATTGTCCCTTGTTCTCTTGCAGAATCATGATAATGAGTAAATTACACACCAACTTAAGAATGCTCTTTCATGGCTGGCTGAAGCTCTTTCTCCTGGCTCAGACAACTTTTCCACTTGACTTTTTGTTTATGCCTACAGGGAGTCAATTGTTATTTAGTGGAGGACTGGCGAATGCAAATAAACACTGGACTGAAATGAACACAACTTCTGCCTTTGATCACTGACGAAAGCGTGCAAAGCTATTGTATATATTTTGTGCGGCATCATGATTGCCTGTTTATTTTCATGGAAACTGTGATCTAGCCAATCATACAGCTGGGACTTTTGACTATTTCCTGCTGGTGAAATCATTTGTGTACAGCACATGGAGGGACTGAACCTGATCAGGTGGATGTGCAGCTTGGGTGGCAAAATCATGTTAAATAAATAAAAATCTGACAGATCTCAACCCTATAAAAAACCTTAGAATTAAAGGCTCTCGACTTTTCCGTCCACCTTTTCTGAGCCAATGATCACGACAAGTAACGTTTAATTAAACTGTTTCCAAATTATTTTCATTCTTATTTTTTTCTGAATTGTTCATGTCCAGCAACAATCTAATGATATGTTATTCCAAAATATGTAATACCCATTCCTGCCATCCTGGTATCATTAGACTTCCAGTAAGCCAACAATGTTCATTATGGTTAAATCTAATGAACGTTAGACTTTAATAATATTTGTTTCCAAGGTCAGTTGTCAACTTCCCAACAGTTCCGTTGCCCTGTCTATGTGATACTGAAACACCACAATTCCTATTTGAGATGACATAGCATTAAACATTTTGTCCAGCCACGATTAAATAAAGCCTATCTCTCAGTTCACCAAATTGATGAGGTCCGAGGCTGTCATTCTGATTCATCATAATCACAACATTCCAGTTGACCTCTTACAGGCAGCAGCATTAAGTGTGCAGAACTACTATGTGATCTGTCATCAGCTGCCCCAGTCCGCCACCTCGACCAGTCTGCTTATAT
>JAOTRQ010083864.1:0-11291 GCA_028565875.1 Hoplisoma paleatum
ACTTTTGTTTATGTATTCTAATGTTTACAGTTTCAATCAAACAGTTTTGTTCTTTGTTAGCCGATCGTTTCTTTATTTTAGACCTGCTGTCTCCATACGAGGACATTGTACTCAAAGCCATTTTTAGTAAAAAAACAAAGACAAAATATAATTTTTATGCTTGTTAGGTCCTACTAATCACAAATAGCTAGACGAAATAAATTTACATTTATGGTTGTAAAGAGAGATATGTTAAGCCAATCAATATATTTGATTAAGTTAATGCACATGCTGACCTTTTACACAACACAAATGACCACCAATAGACTTGATTTACTGTGAAACTAACAACAAAACAATAAAATATAATTATGTTGAACTAAACTTACAGCCATCGTGTATTTTATCATTTGTGGTGGTTTTGTTTATTAGAAAGGATACAGCAACGTTATGACTGAGCTTGAGCGTGATTGAAATAGCTGAGAGATTTGGACAAAAACTACAAATATTTAAAAGCATTAGTACACTAGTAAATACAAAACAACAAATATAAACATTAGTACAACACAACACATACTTTACATTTCAAAAGAAAAACGCTGTAAGAGATTTTTATAATCTATATGTGTGTTAAATTTTTATAAAGCCCTGTATTAAGTTATTATGTTCAAGGTTTCTTAATGTCAACACGACATCGAGCTTTCAGTTTGATGCCAGTCTTCAGGGGCATCCAGTTTGCAAGCCAGCAGAGATCTTTGTTATTTTAAGATAATATTCCACGATTAGCAGGCAATATGGATGCGGGTAAAAACAATATGAACGGAACTATTCCTAAAATGGTAATGCTGAGTCCGTTACCCGGTCCTACAGAACCTTGAGTTGGGGGTAAAAGAACTACATGTAGAATCAATGTTTTTCATCATAACTTGTGTCTTGTACTAATTTTTCCACAACAACGCCAATTTGGAAATGAAATGCAAATGTTAGCTCTTTTTATTCCCAGTAAACTACATAGAGGAGTTAAAATTAAAAGTGTAAGTGCATTTCATGATCAATTATAAAAGGAAGAAGCTTTAATTTCCTCTTTCTTATCTTTCGCTGCTCTCACCAGGTTAGCTTCGAGTAGCTTTGAGTAGCTTTTGGGACCGTTACTGTCAAAGCAAGAGCTTTACTTGCCAGGAAAAATATTAACGGTGATCTGAAGCAAAAATAATAAAGAAGTTGTTTTTAAAAAGGTGTTTTTATTTTCTTTTCCATGTCTGTCACACTTAAATATATTAAAAATTACATTGACCTACTGGGCCTTGTGTGAAAAAGTTCATGACCATGACCATGAGACTGGGCAAATATGGCCTTCATGGTTCCAAGATGAAATCCACTCATGAGTAAAAAGGCTTGTTTGAGTTTATCTGAGACTTTCGGAAGGATGTGGACTGACCAGGCAAAGGCTGAACTTTTTAGAAGATGTATGACCTATTAAATCTACTGTAGAAAGAAGTAACACAACATTTTAGAAAAGGAGCATCACACCAACAGTAAAATATAACAATGGTGGGGCGGTTTCGCTACTTTAGGACTTGGAAGACTTACAAACGACCAAAAAATTAGACATAAACTGATGTCTAACAAGAAAAAAAAAACACAGATGGCGAATGTCCGTCTGTTTGTGACCTCAAGTTGACGCACACTTGTTTTTTCGCAGCAGGACAATGAACCAAAAGCACACCAGCAAGACTTTGGAATTGGCCAAGTCAAAGTCTTGCTACGGCACGACCTTAAAATGGCGGTTCCTTCTCGGAAATCCTCCAATATGGCCGAATGAAGACAATTCTGCAAATATGAGGGGGCTGAAATTGCTCCACAGCATTGTGAGGGACCTATAAGGGTGTCCCAATCGGTTCTAAGATACCTGTATTAATTTTCCCACTTAATAATAAAGACCTTCATTTATAAAATCTGTTTGATCTTTGTCTAATATTGAAATTAGTTTACAGTGAAACTTTTAAATGTGACAAACATGCCAAAGAATAAGAAATCAGGAAAGGTGCAAACACCATAATATTATTCACACCATTGTACTTACGGGATACAGTTTATCCAGAAATCAATACTGGCGTGTAGTAAAATAACAATCTGTAGTAAAATATACTGGAAGTTGTGTGATTTGTGTGGTTTGGTGGGTATGAATATGTTGCTAATTTGAGAACATCCAAACCCATGGAGATCATCATCGGTCTGTGACCAACAAAGCTAATAAACTTTGACCTACTCTACCATGACTGTACCATTTACAGTTTATTATTTATCGTTAATACACAGGACAACCGATAATAAAAAGGAACTAACAAGTCTGATGCAATCTGTCCAAGAACCAGGAACAAAACTAGCAGCCAAATAACCTGCAAAGCAAAAGAAAACAATACAAAACGACGGTTAATTTGATTAAATGCCTCTTAAATGAAGTTGTCTAACAATGTGTTCGAAGTATTATCTAGTAGGAAGTATAAAGTTTGCGCTTTATGTTGTACTCACATATAAAAATATGGCGAGTGGCAGAAGTTTAGAGGGTAAGAGACAAAACGTTATCCGAAGATAGTTAATAAAGCCACCCTCGGAACGGCAGTCTGGAGTATTCCGAACAAATTCGCAGCGTTCGGCGGCACTCAAATTCATCACCTTATCACACTGGAAACAAGTAAATATAGAACATATAGAACATATAGAACATATATTTACAGACATAGTGAAACATAGTGTTACCAGGATCCCTAAACACCAATGAAGCACAACATTAGGACCAATCTTTTAATACTATGATGGTTTGCAGCATACAATGGTTGTAGTGTTTATAGATCTCTCTCTCTCTCTTTCTCTCTCTCTCTCTCTCTCTCTCTCTATCCATTCGTCCGTTTTCCCAGTTCCTGGGGTCGGACGTTAATGTTTGGAGCAGAATTTTCCATCCGGATGCCCTTCCTGGCGACAACCACCAGTAAGTGGTGGGATCTTGTAAGACTACTGGACAATTTCACATTTCCCATCGACCTAGTGCATGTTGTTGGACTGTGGGAGGAAACCGGAGTACCCGGAGGAAACCCATGCCGACACGAGGAAAACATGCAAACTCCGGACAGAAAGTCCTCCAGCCCGACCCGACCCGGGGGATCGAACCCGGGACTTCTTGCTGTGAGGCGACAGTGCTGAACCACTCAGCCCCTATGTAATAAACAAATAAACAAATAAATACTTAACCATTTAAATTATACAATTTTGAATGGAATTATTAAACTTTTCCGTGATATTATTTTTTTTGAATGGGTCTGTATATTCGACTGGTGGAAAAAAAAAGTAAAATATATTAATAATCAGCTTTCATTGTGGCTGGTTTTAAAGATAAGTTTTAAAGATATATATACCGTTTATTTTCCTAAACTTTATTGTTTACACTTATGGTTTACATTAATAATCTATTTTTATTAATCTTGTAAAATCTTGGATGGAGTAGTTATAAAGCATTTCACAGCCGGTTGACAAATAAACTTCTGATTTGTTTTTGGTTTCTCTTGTTAGCTGTCGCCACTGTGACTCTTTTTGTCTGCTGGATGTGCTTCATGACACGGCCTTTCCTATTTATCCAGGCCTGTGATTCACACAACAAGATACTAGTTTTTTTGCAAGCTTATGAAAAGTTACCTATAGGACAAAATTCGGTCTCCGGGCTGCATCTGTTTGACCTGTGTGTGAAAATGTAATAAATGTGAAATGAATTTCAATTTAGTTGTAAATTTAGAACTTAAATTTAGCAATTTAGTTGTAAATATATTGTAGTCTGATCCACTTACAGTGCTAGTAGTGTATGCTGTGTATGTTCAAGGGGAAGTCCCGGGTTCGATCCCCGGGTCGGGCTGGGGACTTTGTGTGCGGAGTTTGCATGTTCTCCCTGTGTCAGCGTGGATTTCCTCCGGGTACTCCGGTTTCCTCCCACAGTCCACAATCGATGGGAAATGTGAAATCGTCCAGTAGTCTCACAAGTTCCCACCATTTACTGGTGGTTGTCGTCAGGAAGGGCATCCGGATGGATACATAATTTTGGCTTCAGGCAACAAGAATTTTAAAAAGGTTTTAGACGTTTACTTTTCTCACTTAAAATCATTTAAATTGTGTCCGAGACGTATATAAATCAGGCAATCCAGTGCTTTCTGCGTGGCGTTGTGTGCATATTCTCCTGGTGTCTGCTCAGTTTCCACCCACGGTCCAAAGACAACCAGTCAGGCCAGAAATTATGTACACATTTTTTTCACATGGATAGAATTTCACGTCTCATTTTAATAATCTTTATTTTACTTCCATTAGTTTGACGCCACCGAGACAGGTCAGATTTGTCCATCACCGGAGCTTTTCTCATATTATCAAGTTCTCAATGGGTCATGATTAAGAAAACAAGCCGATAAGAATTTATAAGGATGAGAATTGATGGTTACGACACCAAAATTCAAGATACAGGATAATTACGAATAAAAATATCAAAGTCTTTATTGGCTTATACTCCACTTAAATTTCACAGCACAGGTTGTTCATGCAGAAATATTGACTGTGCATTTCGATCACATCATAAAGACATTTTGGTGTCTAACTTAAAGCGCATATCAGGCAGGCTAACAATTACAAATTCTTAAACTATATTGCTATATAAGTATTCGCTCACCCATCCAAACGATGGGAATTATAGTTTTTCAATCACTTCCATGATAACAGGTCTATATCTCTCTCTCTTTCTCTCTCTCTATCTATTTGTTTATCGTCCGTTTCCCAGTTCCTGGGGTAGGACATTAATGTTTGGAGCAGAGTTTTCCGACCGGATGGTCCTGACGACAACCACCAGTAAGTGGTTGGAACTTGTGATACTACTGGACGATTACACATTTCCGATCGACCTAGTGCATGTTTTTGGACTGTGAGAGGAAACCGGAGTACCCGGAGGAAACCCACGCTGACACGGGGAGAACATGCAAACTCCGCACAGAAAGTCCCCAGCCCGACCCGGAGATCAAACCCGAGACTTCCTGCTGTGAGGCGACAGTGTTATAACCACTCAGCCACCGTGTCACCCGGAATATGTCTATATACAGTATGTAAATATATTGGGGCTCACCGGGACGACCTTGACTAGGGCTGCCCACAGCACTGTCGCCCCCTAGTGTGTGTAAATGTGTTTTACTGCACTGATTTGGTTCAATGAGGAGAAGTGTGTCCACAGTGGTGATAAAAGAATAAAGGATTTCTAAATTCTAAAATTCTAAATAAATATAAATGAATTAGTAAATTATGTGAGATTTAAGAGTGCCGATGGTGTTGCTGTGAGACTTTGCTACACTGAACCGGCTGGTTTGTAATAATTAACGTGAGTTTTCCAACCATGCGACGGTCCGTCGTGCACACGCCTTGCGTTGCTCGGGAATGTGAGCAAGGGTCAGTCACTAATTGAAATGCGACCTGTCTGAAGTGACAGAGTTAGTATGGGGGGGGTTCGAATTTGAGGTCTCCACATTCTTGTCCTCCTCCTGAGATGCCTCGGAGATCCCGGACGGACTCACGGTCGGTTCAAACGCTTCCGAAGTTGAAACGATTGGATAATCCGGACGCAAAGATCAAAGATATTAAAAAGGTACCTCGCTCAACGAATCTAAAAGGTTATAAACGTTATTTTAGAGGCGGCATAGTGGCTTTAGTAGTAAGCACTGTCGCCTAATAGCAAGAATTCCCGGGGTCGATTCCTGAGTAAGGTGGTCTGTGGCTTTATGTGTGGAGTTTGCATGTTCTCCCTGTGTCTCCATGGGTTTCCTGTCGGTGTTCCGGTTTCCCCCAACAGTCTAATGGCATTAATTCAAGTTAATTGGAGATTCTGAAATGGACTTGTGGGTTTGTGGGTGCGTGTTTTTCTATGTATGTGTTTATGTGTTTGTCTTTACCCAGTACGAGACCGGTGACCTGTTCAGGTGTTTCGAGTATTGACCCAGTTAGTGTGTGACCATAAATAAACCCTCAGTTAGGAGTCCATAACCTTTCATCTTTAGCATCACTTCTTTCTTGGCATTGTAGTGGTTGAGCTTCTTCAAGCATTTGTGTATCTATAAACACTCTCGCTGTGTAACAGCTGCCAGAATAACAGACACGTATCTGCAACATACCACAGACGTACACTTTCCCTACAGACGTGTGTACCAGCCCTGAGCAGCTGAGTGTTTAGGCTAAATATGGGTGTGGAACGTGGCCCTATCATCAGCTTCTGCCTCATGAAGCGCTATCATAACAGACTTCCTTCTAACCAGGACTCGGGGGGGGTCTGTCATACGGCTTCTGATCGTGAATCATTCTGTCCTCCCCGATGTAAAGTATGTTAGGTGGGGAAAGGCTGAGATTTACTAACGTCTATTTATCACCTCGGTGAGACGCAGACGTAACCAGATCCTTCATTCGGACAGAAGTCTCGGAGAAATTCTCGTTCTACATAAGTCTGCTTTAAAAACAGAACGCAACGATCGCTAAAATGTTTGCTTTTTTAAATCTATTTCCAGTCTTATCGGACTCTTGGGTGCTCCGTGGATCGATGTGGAAGTGTTTTTTATGATGCAGGTTGCCAGATCTTTATCTAACCCGTTTTGCTCCTTGGATCGTGTGTATCTACAAGACAATTTCAGATCTCTGATCAACCTAGTGCATGTGTAAAGGACTGTGGGAGGAAACCGGAGTACCGTGTAAAATCACACGGGCATGGGGAGAACATACAAACTCATGACAGAAAGCCTTCAGGAATTAAGGAACCCGGGATGTCTCGCCATGAGGCGACTAAGCCGCCGTGCCGCCAAATTCTCTTTATTCCAAATTAAATGATCAACAATACAGGAATGTGTGCAGCGATCAGGCAAAACATTATGATCACCTTTCTTGTCCAAATTTTGTCTTGGTCCTCAAGCTGCTGCCGGAAGTTGCCCTTTAACTTGCGTCCTGTTTAGGTATTTAGTGTATTCGCACAGTGTGTATCCCACCATCTCTCTTAATAGGATTGTGTGAGTATGTGTGTGCGTGTGCCCGTTTCCAGTCGTTTCAGACTTTCGGGTCCCTCTGTGGACCGTTACCGGCCCCCAGAATCTCTCAGCAATTTTCTTTATGGAGTAGGTTGCCAGATATTTTTCAAACCTTTATCGCTACGGGTCTATAGGACCCTGTCCGAATCTATAGGACAGTTTTTTTTACATCTTACATCACCGATCAACCTAGTGCATGTTTTTTGCACTGTAGAAAGAAACCGGAGTACCCGGAGGAAACCCACGCTGACACAGGGAGAAGGTGCAAACTCCACACAGAATTTTATAACTATGAATATGATTAAGAGGCGGTAAAGCTAAATGATGGCATGATGGATGAATGAAATCATATTGCAAATAAATTTAGACTCTTTTATTTAAGTTTATTTAAGTATGATGTTCACACATTTAGCATTTGGAATAAATTTACATTTTTAAAATTTCTTTACTAACACTTTCCTATCTATAAAAAAAAAAAAAAAAAAAAAAAACCTTTTTAACTGGTTTTAGCAGAGTTGTATTCTTTGACTGTTGTCTATCTAAACTTAAGGAATGAAATATTCACTAGGGAAGCACTTCTGTAAGTCGCTCTGGATAAGAGCGTCTGCTAAATGCTGAAAATGTAAATGTAAATGTCTTTACAAATGGTGAAACGTGTCTTATTTTTTTATAAACTCAAGTACTCAAGTACATCTACATGTGCATTAGGGCTGAAATACATCCTGCACTAAATGGCCACTAGAGGACTTGAATGATGAAATAAAATGAATCGTTCTTTTCAGTGCTCCTCTCTCGTTTCTGATCATTTTTATAAATGTTTTTGTGTTTATCAGTGTGTGGTTAATGTGATCAGCGAGCTTCAGGCACAGATGCGCAAGTTCCAGCAGGAGATCACGACACGTATCCAGAAGCAACGGGCTCTCGAGGGCCAACCGGAAAGTTTCGCTCACAATGGAAGCGTCGCCACTGATCATGACCTCGATTCCGACATGTGGTCATCGAACGGCGAGGACTGCCCCGGCGGTCCTGGAGGACACAACGTAGGCAGGCCTTCATTCTGCCGTGAAGCTTTACTGCACATGCTTCCCTTCCTTCACCATCATCATTCCCCTACAACCCCGGGACCCAAAACTAACATTAACCGCTTCTCCTCGCAGGGTTTTCTTCCTCGCAGGGCCACTGTGTGTCCTCACCATGTTTTTATTTAGTGCAGAAATGATGAGACTTGCTGGAGCTCCTGCATGACCCGACCTGTTCTTGTAGTATTGTAGCATTCTGTTAAAGCTAAAGTGATGCTATACAGCTGTCAGGTTCTACTGCAAACTAAGTGCACTTTATACGAGTAAAACGACTGGATTGTACCGCAGCCGTCTCCCATGTTCATTCATTAGCATATAAGAGAGACGGACAGATAGATAGAACCAGAAAACATGTCAACATTTGCATATTTGTTTATATATTGTATTTTTTTATTTACTGGACAAGTACTTAAACCATCGCTGTTCCAAACAGCTGTAGCTGCTGGGCCCTTGAGCAGCGCCCTTAGACCTCAATTGCTCGGATAATATACTCCCTTCGAATAAAAGTCTTTACTAAACGCTGGGAGTGTTGCATTTTATACAAAAGTGATGTTGTGATGTCCTTTGGAGTCATAACTGTGATGCAATATAAGTGGAAAAGAGTTTTTTTTTAATACATTCGATCCCAAAAAGACATTAAATTTTTATAACTCTAGAAATAACTAGGCAGCATACTAAAGTACGTCTAGGCTTTACGTCTAAGAGACAGTTTATCTCTGGCAATGGTGTGATTACGTTAGACTTTTGGTTAGCACATTGGTGAAGCATGCTGGGCCTCTACATGTGATACAGGAGGTGCGTCCCAAATTGCACTAGCATTTAGTGTGCAGTGCGCATTAAGCATTTATGTTTTAGTGCACTTTTATGGTTTCAAGTGTTTGTCTGAAATAGAAAACAACACGAGTATTAAGAGCGATTGTCTAACCCGCCAAAATATCCACCAGCATTTCTTAATATAACATTTTTTCAGCTTTTAGTTGCTTTTGTTGACTCCCTATTAATAATTCATTTCCTTAATATTATATTTTATATATATATACTTTAACTTTTATATGAAGCAATTGCGTCCACTTCTGATTTGGTTATGGCCGCAAGTCCCTTACATTACGTACGTTGGGGCGACCGTCCAGGTTGTTTCTCAGGTGCACTAAATAATAGTGCTCGAAGTGTGCAAATGCACAATTTGGGAAGCGCCTATCAACCGGTTGGGCGGCTACACCGACTCAGCGTTGGCTGTGAGTCTGAAGGGGTTGTAGAAGTAGTCGAATCGTGATTCCTCATCACTGGGGGGGCGACGACAACACAGTGGGACAATCGCTTACAGATTTACAGTACTACCGCTCTCCTGTCAGACCTGTCTTTTGTCTGGCTTGAGTTACATCCCCAGCCATCCTCGATCAGACGTTGTGATGAGAGTTCATGCTTGACATGACTGGAGTAGATCAAATAGAATAAATAACTATATAAACAGGTATGATTACTAAGAAATCAGGCTAATTATATATAGTAACTGACCACAATATAAAGTCCCTTATGATCAACCAATGTACGTACCAACCTAATGATTCAGTGGTAAAAACAGTAATAACGATGGTGGCCGTGATATTCCTACAAAGTGCATTTGTTGTGGTTGGTGTAACTGCTCTGAGTGTGTTCGAATTTTCATTAACTGCACGGTGTGTCGCGTGGCGTTGGTGGGGTTCACCTGGGTTAATGGTCATCCTTCCCTTCAGGTTTGCTTCTCATTACTAGGTTTTCATCATTTTCATCCCTGGTAACTCTAGGTAACAGGGCCTTGGTGGTAGTCTTGGTGGTGGATTGACCGTGTCGATAAAGTGTGACCTTAAGCTCATTAACGTCCCTGAGATCTGCAAGACCTTCTAACGTTTCCCTCCCACCTGTAACGGTTGTTTATCATGCGTTACAGTTGCTAAATGCGTCTGTATCTGTGTGCTTAGCAGGACTTGCTGCATGAGCTACAGACCTTGAAGGCCAAGGTGGACAAACTGGAGATCGAAAAATGTCAGTATGAGAGAAAGCTGAAGGCCACAAAGGTAATATTTTAATTTCTTAGTATCACAACTCCTCTTTATCTGGTTAATCTCATAATAAATGATCACTAAGATCTCGTTTGGTGCTGTGTGCTGTTTAAAAATAATTCCTTCCTTACTAAAATACTGCCTTTTCCAGTCTTGTTTAGGTGATTTATTTACAATCATAAGTATAATATATATAGTATATATAAGATAATGTTATGCTTCCAACAAAGGGACAAGTGTTCGTTTAGTAATTGTTCCATTCCAAGACTTTTGGATAGTTGTGACTGTGAGCCAGGCATCAATGTCTGACATCACAAATTTCTTTTACACACACAGTTTGGATCCTGTTTGTCTCATTCATACATGTAATGTATTTAGAACGTGCAGATCTTTCATGTTAAAGGAACGTGTCTGTTATCTCTTTACAAGTGGCAGCGTTGCTTAGATCGAGTCTCTGAGTATCTCTGCGTTCCCATGACTTCAAACCGGAGTGACCGAAATCATTTTGGCTTGGCGCAACTTCAAACCTTTCTGGACTCGGTCACCCGTCCAAACAGGGCAATCATTGAACTGATTTTAGAGCAAGTAAGAATCACTGGAACCCGGAGCCTGTTTAAAAGATGTAAAGAGGGAATCAACCGAAGTCATTAATGACATCAGTGATCGTCCTGAAACTACACAAAGTCTCACCGTGTAACTCACACAGCAGCAAGACAATAAAAATCACATGACGATAATTGTGTGGTGGAAAGTCACCCGGCGTTTAGTGTTCTTGGGTTAAAGGTCCTTTGCTTCGGTTCTTGTACTCATATGAACTTGAACTCTTACTTCACCGGCTCATCCTACTCGTATCGATCTCTTATCCTGTATAAGTTTAGGTCCAGAGGAGCATAAAAGGTCTGCTTGATTCGTACTTATTCCTTTGTGATGTGTTGAATACTGAAACTTTTCATCCTTCACACACGTCAGTTAAATAAAACTACAGACCTACTTGCTGTTTGTACTGAACACACTGCGTATGTACCGTATCAGCCCGAGTATAAGCTGCACTTTTTTCCAAAATTTCGAACATAAAAAACTGCGGTGCTGCTTATTTGTGCGACCGATAAATT
>JAOTRQ010083875.1:0-11291 GCA_028565875.1 Hoplisoma paleatum
TAGTGAACATTTCCGATAACGACCGACCTTTCGGAACGGATTGTGGTCGTTAACCGGGGTTCCACTGTACTAGGCTACTGGTATATCCCATTATTTTGCAAACAGTTGATTCACAATTGGGAATTAAGTAAAAATGACTCCTATTGGACGGACTGTTTAAATGAGTTCTTAGTTCTTGTTTCTTTGTATTTATTTCAAAGCATTTTGTGTGTCTATGGCGACAGGTGTTTTTCCAAAGACTGGCTAGTGGTGGACTATGGCATGTGTGACCTCATGGACTTACTGACTGAGATTCCTGACACTACCATTACAGTAACTCATCAGGACACTGACACGCTTATTTCTGTTCCTAAAAGAGGTAAGAATTTATAGACTTTTACTGACTAATTTAAGAAATTACTTTTCTAAGTAACTTTCCTATTTTCTATCTTTATTGTGCTGTTATATTGTTGCAGACCATAAAAGAAATTCATTTTATTTTCTACATTGTCTTTTAGAGCGAACATCTGAGGAAATTGAACACACAAAGCAGTTTGGGAAGGAGGTAGTGGATCTACTCCGTCACCAGCCGCACTTCCGTATGGCCTTCAGCAAGTTCATCCCAACCTATCACCATCATTTCGGTCGGCAGTGTAAACTTGCCTATTACGGTTTCTCCAAGCTTATAGAGCTGTTTGAGGCTATTCCCGATGTGCTTCAGGTATTTAACACACACTGTGCTGTTCATTAAAGGGGACGTAATATGTCAGAATTGGTCCATGGGCTCTACAGAACATGTCCATTAAGCTTTTTGCAAAAAATAACTCGCAGAGAGATGACTAGTTAAATTCTGGCCAGTTTCACCTGAATGCGTTCTCTTGAACCACACCACTTCTACGCTAATAAGCTGTTGCTGGAAATGGTCCACCTTCATGTTTACGCATTTAGTGCTTTTTTAAATAAGCAGACTGCATTTGAAATAGTGAAAAGCGCAGGGCTGTGCTAGACCAAATCAAACGTAAACACCCTCGTTCAATCTGTGAATCAGTGGATCAATTTTCATAGAGAGAGATCTTTTATATACAGTAGCTACTGTTCTAATTCTTATTTATTAAGTTAGTGACATTAACCAAGGGTCTTTCCCATTTGTGGAATTGTTTGCTCAGGTTCTCGAGTGTGGGGAGGAGAAGGTCCTGGCTCTGACTGAGGTGGAGCGTGTAAAGGCTTTAGCAGCTCAGTTGGTGAAACTCCTGCGTGCTCAGAGAGACTACAGCCTGCCGATCAGCCAGCTAATGACCGAATACAGTAAGACATTTGGCTACGGGCTCCGTCTACAAGATTATGATGCCAACACGTTGCCGGCCCTTCTCACGAAGCTCTGTCACGTGGTCAAAGTAAGCACTTGATTATTAAAGTTGTATGTTTTTTTTATATAGACTGAATTTATTTATTTATTTTTGAATGGGCAACCCGTTTGTGCCCACTACATCCCTGACCAAAAACAGATTAATCGACTGCCCAAGGATTAGTCCGGGATTATTTCAGTTATTCAATCTATATCTGTCTTAGCATAACAAATATTTGTTGACTTTCTGTAAATTGTAAGGTGGCACAGTGGCTTAGTGGTTAGCACTGTCGTTTTGCATCCTGGGTAAAGCAATCTGGTCATTTCTGTGTGGAGTTTGCATGTTCTCTGCATGCCTGAGTGGATTTCCTTCATCTTTTCTGGTTATTAAAAACATTTCATCCAGTCTGAAAAACTGAAATGGCATGCTGTTCTTTTAGGTAGTAGATGGAGCTACCGAGAAGGAAGTTCAGCTGATCAACAGAAAGTCTCTACGTGCACTCACCACCCAGCTTCTGGCGGTAATGATGTCTCTTCCAGATGAGCACAGCTGGCTGGGGGTTGAGGTGCTGAAGCAGCAGTACGAGTTGGCATACGAGGTGCAGCTCAATCCCTGCGAGTACGGCTTTGTCTCTCTTAATGAGCTCCTTAAGAGTCTGCCGTACCTGGTAGAGGTGAGTGTAATATTAAAATTTCTTCATACTGAGGACTCGGCTTTCTAATACGATTCCTTTTTTTAATTCTTTCTGCAGCTTTCTGAGAATCTGGAAAAAGATGATTGTGAATTTGCTGGTAGAGCTAACGATTGTGTAAGGCTTACACGTCTTTACCAGTTTGCCAGAACGATTCGAGCTCTCCTGCACACATACCACTACAACCAGATCTTTTTGACGGAGTTTCGGGGGGCTTTTAGCAAGTACACAAGCCAGGAATTTCAGCCGTGTGATTTTGGATACAGCACTTTGGATGAGTTACTCGCTGCCATACCACAGGTCAGTTCAAGTCAAAACTCAAATACAACTTTTAAAGGCACAGTAGGTAACTTTTTTTTTTTTTTTAGTTAATAAATTTGTTTCGTACTGGATATCGATGATTGACAGTTGTACGGTAAAACCCGCACTTCAGAGTTCACAAGTCAGCGCCCTAAACGCATTGCTTACTAGTGTTGCTTTACGTTAAACACTAGGAACAGTACCTCTATTTAGTGTAAACACAGATACTTATTTCTGTTTTTAATACAGATATTAAGTTAAATCATAAATTTGTACAGTCATAACTTTTGTAGGACTATATACGGATAATTATTATTATATAAGATTATATCAATGGTTTTGTCAGTGGCTTGTTTTTACCACAATGAACATTTTCTACAGGCCTGGTTGGGGAATATTTTGTAATTGTTTCTCTTTTAACTTGCACCGATGCAAATGCATCTTGTGGATCAATTATGCATCATTTTATAATAATTATTATATCTTTGTCTGTGTAGAATTTAGTAATCTGCAATTTACTAGCAGGGCAAAAAACAATCACTGTATAAAGATTCACAAAAAATCTTCAAGAATTGATTCACCTGGAACATGATTCGATTCTGTGATTCATATACAAGATGAACATGCTTTGGTCTTATTTTATTTATTTTAAATAATGGAGCATTTAATAATCAAAGAATCACAAATATAGTGTTATTACAGAGATACAGTGAAATAATTCTTTTTTTCAGAATTCCTCTTCAATGTCTTTTTTATACATTTATAAACATTTTTAAACTGTTAGTGAATCTTAACACATGCTTGACCCATATCTTTAAATCTTTAATATACTCACAATGTTCATCTTTGTTGCATGCATAGCTCATAAAGCAATAAATGTACACTTCAGTATGTTCAGTGTAATAAAGTTTTTTAAGTGTTTATTATCACCAACAGGTAGTCTGGATTAAAGGACATGGCCACAAGAAGATCATTGTTCTGAGGAATGAAATGAAAGGTGAAGGCACGATAGTAAACATTTCTTTGCTTGAATGTGGCTCGATGTTTTCTTTTTTTTTTTTTTTTGTTCATTTGTATGTGTACAGCTCGGAGCAGTCCTGGCAGTACAGAGAGCCCTCAGCCAGAGGAGGCCAGAGAGAGTCCAAGCCATGCCAGCACTGACGAGTCTGGAACACAGAGTTCAGGTAAACATGCACACTCGCATGAGGAATGATGAACATTGGTTGAATTCCTTTTCGTTCTGGAAGCTTCACTGTGATCCTGAAGCATTTAACATTTGGTTTTCTTTCTTCCTTTTGAACAGGGTACGTAACATGTTTATTATTCATTCAAATTCTCAAAACTGAGTTTAGAGAACCACAGAACACTCTGGGACTTGGAGTCTCAGCATAATGCACTTCTAATGTTAACAATATCAAGTCACCGATTTTAGTTTCTCATACATTTTGTTACTTGGTCAATTCGATGACCAAGATGCATACAGGCGATAATGTGCAATGGACGTACATGCATAAGATCTAAATTGTTCCAGCGTACTTGCTATATAATGGAACTGCCGGTTCGGTTGTTACCATGTAAAGACGCTGGACACAACGATATAGTATAATGTTATAAAATAGTTACAATTGTTTTGTATATGTAAATACAGGCATATATGATCTATGTGTTCAGTTCTTGATACTTGCAAGTTTACCTTCTGTGTCTACATTAAGTAAAATCAAGCCAAATGGATGAATCTTGTCTCTCTTTGGTAGTCTTCAAATTCACTGCATATCGTTGTTTTGTTTTTGACGTTCATAACGATGTCTTTAGTAAAAGTAGTGAACTATTCCTAACTGCCACTAACACTCGTGATTGGTAGATCGGTGGTGGGTGGCGCATCCGACCGGAACACAGAACCAAAACATTACAGATAGATAGATAGAACTTTATTGATTCCTTTTGGGTGGTTCCCTCATTTACAGTCTGTAAATTAACTTTTTAAATGTAAATTTTCTGAGTGGACGACTACTGTCGGTGATATCAGTATTTGAAATGAACATGATTGTATTTTTGTTTTGCTCAGCCGGCAGTATGGGGGATGCAGAACTTCCAGATCGGAGCGGCACTTCTCCAGAAGACCTGCTTTGTGCCCCAGTTCCATCCTCTCTGCCCTCTCCCCAACTGCACCCCGACCCTGTACTGCTCCAGCACCAAGACTTCACTGGTTTGCAGAAACCCTCACTAACTCAGCTCTTAGGGAATGTAATAGATCCTCAGCCCATCCACCACCAACCACACATTGAATGTTGCTCAACAGCAGATGTGGCTAATTCTGATATAGCTGTTGATAACCATGAGGATTGTGATGCTGGATCAGTCGTGATCGAACCCACACAATCATTAGCCACTGAAAACCCCAGCAAGAGAAGCTTTCGGAATAAATTCAAACTGGCGGCTAATTTCTCTTACTCCCCCGCACCCCACGTTTAAAGGTTCATTCATATCGATTTGTGTGCTCCGTTCAATCTGCTTCATCATACATCATACAGCTCACAAAATGCATCAAATGCACTGCTCCATATTCATAACAGTATTCTAACCCCTCTTCCTGTTGTCGAGTGTGAACTTTAACACTTTCGGCAAGAAAATATAATCAATTCACACGAAATTGTGTGAACCGGAATAGAGCATTAAGGATGTAAATTACAAAAACGATAGTGTCATGTGGAGAAATGAATAACCAATGGGCTATTTAGGAAAGCCATCTCCATACCTGGGATGTCCAAATTGGCAGTTGAGTGAGCTGATGCTTTCAGTTCAGTATTTAATATTGTCCAAGTTACATATTGTTTTTATACTGAATGAGTCCGATTTTTACTGACCACATTTATCACTTCAGTATAGGACCTTAAACCTCTTGAATAACTTTTTGATGGTATTGTTATTAATTTAACTTCATTCTTGTTACCTTAAATTTGTTGTTAAATGTTAACTTCATTAAGACTTGAAGTCATAATTAAAAGCTCAGAAATAACTGACACCAGACTTTGCAGACTAACAGGCTGTATTGGTGTCTTTATGAAAATATAGCCATTTAGATTCGAGATTTTGTTAACTTTACTTACATAGGTCGTGTTTCCCTTTTGGAAACAAGTTCATACTTGCTAAAAATGTTATCTGAACTAAGAGGTTCATTACCACTGCTGCATTTGTGCTCTCCGCTGGTCTGTTAAAAAGACTGACCTGTACTAGCCCAGGTTATTGGCCCACTCATTTGACTGTGATGGATAAGCAATACGATCGTAATTATTATAAGATTACAATGTATTTAAAAATCGAACCTTCTCTGTCGAATCGTGCACTTTATAAAACAAATCCATAATTAATAAGTGAGCTGTTATTAGTGTGGTGAAACAGAATGCAGAGACGTCCGAATGCAACAAATCTGCACATTTTAGTTCCAAAAACAAACCCTACACTGTAGTACAGAGTTCTGGATCAGTGCCACAAACATTCTGCTGTTCACAAACATTCTGCTTTACTTTTAAACATTCGTTTCAGGGGAAAACATACTTGCTGCACCGGCACACTGTTTTTTGTTTGTAGAATCCATAGTTTCCTCCGTTCAAATTTGCAGTCGTCTATAGATGTTTGTAACCGGACCGGAGATCTTCCTCAAAATGGTGTCGTTGTGCCCTCGGTAAAACGATAAGAACCTCTGAGCTAGCTGTAACTGAGACAAGGGCTTTCAGTATTACCTGAAATTTTGTAGTCATAAGGATCATCTTTTTATGCAATTTACTTGTAGTCGATACTTCACGTTTTATGTTCTTTGTGGAGGATTTCATCTCTGACAGAACATGTTTATCCTGATTTCTACAATCGTGAAGTCCGTGATCTTGGATTTAAATAATGCGACTTTTTTTGTGTATGTCAGAAGCGCTCCAGAGGAGGCTAGATGGATCCCCCCCCCCAAACAGTGATTTGTGCTTTATTATATCTTCAGTAGCCTTCATTTTATTTCTTTACCATTGCGACACCATAGTCCATCCAAAATGACTAGTTTGTTTGGCTGGTTTGGATGCCGTTAATGGTTCTAAAGAGATTTTCAAGCTTAATCTAGATAAACGTACATGCATCAAGGATAACGTCACGAAAGTTTGAGCGCCGTCCACATCACGGCGTGCGTCCGAGTAAACACTCCGTTTCGTTTTTAGCTGACTTGTCTGCTGCTTGTGCTTTTAGTTGGATCGTTCTGTACGAAATTTCATATGCACATCGTGCATAGATAATTTCCTCTGTAATGTTACGAGTAAGCTGTATCGTTTTAATTGTTTCATTCTCAGCAGCAACAATGAGCCGGTCGGTAGAACGTGCCAAGGTTGTTTTCTTTAACCTTGATCAGTTTGGTTTGTCTGCATATGTACGTGGCTGAATTAGAAATATGTTGTTTTGGGGATTGTTTGCACTTTGACATCTATATCGAGGATCTTGGACCAGGCCAGGCTCTTACAATGGCTTGTATCGGCCTCTGTGCCATGGTAAATTTAAAATAGTGCAATAAGAGCAGTCCCAAGCGTCTTTACTTTAGTTGGTGTAAGTCAGGTTGTTCGTCAAGTCTTGTTTAGTGAGTCTCTGGATCGAAGACTTTTCTTGTATGTGGGTTTTCACCAAAAATTCGAGACCATTTTATGGCGTCAAGAACTGAAACGCGAATGTACTTTTTATTCTGCACAATTCAGTTTGGGAAAATGTGGTTCTGTTGCAAAGCTGCTCACTTTTTTTAAATTTAGATGCATATCGTGCTCACAGCCTGAAGATGTTTACCTTAAAATAAAGTACGACACAAGAATCTGCTATGAATTTTAGAGCTGTTTTTTAAGATTACTTAAGGCCTGTGATTAACGGAGATGCACAATCGAGTCAGTTGGCCTTAATAAGCCCTCAGTTTCCTTTGTCTTTCAGTTTGCTCTTCAGAGAAAAATATACTTTTAAAGCCCCTTGGAACACTGTTACAGCTAACTCTGAGGTGACATGTCTTCGTACCGTGCACGATTATTAGACTCCGATCATGTTTATCTATGCACATTAGCATAGCTTTGTTTTGAAAAGGATTTAATCGAGTAAGATGTTTGAGTATCGGAAGCAGTTCAATGTGGTTTAAAACTGCTGTTTAGTTTGGGCCCGGGTCCCGTCCAGCAGGAGTGCTCTGGTTTACATCGCGCCGGTCTTCATGTAGTTCCGGTGTAGCATGTAGTGTCAAGAGATCTCAAAAATATAGACATATGTTTGACATCCAGCAAACCGTTGTAGTCGTTTAAGAGATAATGTTCACGATGGCGATTTGCATTAGCAGCAGAATGGTTTCCCCATCCTGGATCATTTCATTGGTTCTCTTGCTAAATTAATTTGAAAATGATTATGTAAACCTCCCGCTTTATTCCTTTATGCACCCTCACTTCATAAATGTTGCTCATGTGGCAGTTTTACAATTCTGAGAATTGTCAAAAAATCTTGGGAATTGTCAATAATTTCTGCCAATAAAATTCACAAGCATCATGTTTGTCTCTGGTGTGTTGTTTTGTCTGCTGTGTGGGATACTTCAGCAGATAAGTCAGCTTGTGAACAAAGGTGAGACGCCATCGTCAAGCTGCAAATGCTCAAGGGCACATGACCAGTCAGTGAGATGTTGACATGTTTGCTGGGAGTATACTTAATACTTTTGTTTTAATAACTTGTTTTAGATGTGCTAGGGCAGGTCGGTGTATAAATATAATAAAATCGATCAGGGTATAAACAAAGCGCAATATGGATTGAGGTTCTATCAATTAAATTAGTATTACATTTTTAAATGGACATTTGTTTTAAATGTAACTTAATTCTTCACGCACACATTGTTGAGAACTTGTTAATATTTTATAAGCTAAACATTCAGTATTAACTTATTTTTTACAACTTATATTAGTTTTGTCAATTGTCAATATCACCCAGCTGTAGTTTAAATATATATCTAACTTTTTTATTCCATACATAAGAATATAAGCCCTGCGGAATACGTACACATTAGATGCTTACTCATTATTTCAGAGGAGCATCTAGCTAGCTACTACGGACGGACTTGTTCAGTTTGCCTGTATTATTGAATATTAATCATCTTATTAGTAATCTTTATAGTCTAGTCTACTTACCCGCTAGACTACATCTGGCCTGAAAGTGGTCAAAAAATACTTTCCACAACCTTTGGTTATAATATATTACTGATTTTAATCTTTAATTGTAGGACCAAAACCCAGCTTCACCTTCAAAATTGTATCGACAAAAATTGTTAACGTTGTTATTAACATCTGGGTCAGAACAACAATGACCACATTCAAAGACGAGGTTCTGTGCTGCATCCTGACCAGCTGCTTTTCAAGCAGACTTATTATATACTGTATAAAATGTGTGATCCTATTCAAGATTTTATCACAAATCTTTGCCACCGTTAGCAATTTACAAATTGGAGACAAAATATAAATACATTAAACATGTATTTATTACCAAACGTGTACAATACATTGCTGGAAAATTTACAAAGTAGTCTGAAATCTCAACTTTAATACATATGAACAGAATTTAACTGAACAGCCTAATTTAGAGACCACGGAGCATGGTTTTATCTCAAATAGATTGCATGACCAATAATTAGCAATACAAAAAGAGGTCAGTTCTCTTTTTCTGAAATAGAACTCGGACCAAAAAAGTCCAAAATAAATAAAACAGAAAATCTAAGTCATATCCAAACTTTTGAAAAAAATGCATAGCTTAAAATGCTGTTACAAATACATTAATGTAGAAGTCGACTGACATTGTGATGTTGGCATCAGAGTCGAGCGTAACGCCACAAAAATAGAGTAGCGTTATAAAATCAGTCCCATCACAAAAAACTCCAAGACGTTTCTGTCTCATTCTCCTCCAGTATTGTGCGTATAAAATTCAGGTACTGGTTTCTCACGTTCAGACCAAAAACACTTATTTGACTGGCTGATGTTGAAATTCAGGCTTGTAATCCCAACATTTAATTGCTCTTTACAACCAAACAAATTAAATTCAAAGTAATCATGCAGAAAAATAGATATATACTTTAAGCGAACTGCTTCTTAAGATGTGTGACAAAGTAACCAGAGTAAATAAGACACATGAATGCTGAATCTTGGTCAGGGTTACTGTGCATGATGGGAAGATGGGCCTTGTACAGCATGTATTGCTGATGGTTATGACATGGTTTGCTAAAGCACAAAAAAAGAATCACAGAACAATTTGGACTCTTATTGTGAGGAGACTCAACAAATCAACTCAGGCACCCAACCGAATTCGTTACTTTAACAGTTCAATGCTAATTTATTGCTACCGATGAGGGGTGTGCTAGCATGATTTACTGCTGTGCCACCACATTTGCTGGAAGATTTAATGAAATAATTGGTTCGTCTTAAATATTTACTCTTAGAATTTATGTTAAAGAAATAACTTGACAAATCCTTAACCTAAACTAAGTCAAGATGTGAAAAATAAAATATATCACATCGATCCTGGATGATCAACAGCATTTGAGGTACGCCTAAAATATGTTAATACAGTTTTAGCAGAGCCTTTTCTGTAAGCGTTACCAGCCATACTTTTTCTTATACTGTTTGTTGTGAGGTATAATAATGGCACTTAGTTTTGACTTTTGTGATCAGAGGTACCTTGTTACTTCCAGACGCATGTTCAGGTTAGGGCCCAAGCCATAAAACAAAGTCAGACCCTTGTCCAACTTTAGCCTTTAGGAGTTATTGAATGTCAACCTCATGTCGAATTCTCATCATTCTGGTACAAATGGTCATTTTTAACTTACCAGCACTATAAACCCAAATGTAAATGATTTTGTTTATATGTCAAGCACACAAAAAAACTCAAATGTAGTAATGAAACAAACGTTTAATAATCTTCATGTGGCTGTGCAGTAGATATGGCACGTTTAAAGAATATTCTAAATAAATAGAAAATTTGTACTAAACTTGGCAGTTAGACAAATGACGTATTAAATTTTGTTTTCAGTTTGGATAATGACCAGTGGCATCTAGACTTTTGTATGTAAGACAGTTCAAATCTCTTTCGGACTCCATATGAACCCTGTAGATGTGGAGACCTATGCGGCTCTCATTTGCTGATTTATTTTGATTTGTTTAGCACCAGAGCTGATGTGCACAGATTAAGGCATAGGTCTCAGAGAGGATAGAAAAAGGAGAGGAGGCACTAGTGTTTCTGACAATCTTTCTGGCAAGGTTCCATCGTAACTGCTACACCGACCCCACTCCGGCCAGAGGTCATCTTTGTGACTTCGGTCCACGTGTCCGTTTCTGGGTCATAACATTCCACGCTGTCCAAAAAAGTGTTTCCATCATACCCACCTAAAGGAGGAAAAGAAAGTAAGTCTTGAACGTACAGAAAAGCAGGACAGAGGTTTGGATGCCTTATTGTACATCACTATTAGAGAAAATCTGCTGACTTTAAATGTTAATGTGAAAATATTCTCTAGGCTGATGAGGTGTTGAATAAATTGTATATATGAGTATACATCAAACTGCATTCACATTCATTTCCTTGGTGAATGAAAAACAATATGACAAGTGTGTTGACAATTAGAAACTACAGTTGCAATGTGTAATATTGTGTAAATGTAAACAGCTTCGTTCAGACTGGCACATTCTTGCTTTAACACTTACAGAACACTACAAAGAAGGAATGAATTTGACCTGCCAACAATTACCGTATTTTCCGGACTATAAGGCGCACCTAAAAGCCTAAATTTTCCCCCGAAATCGGACGTGCGTCCCTATAATCCGGGGCGCCTTATACGTGTACTGAGTTCTATAAAAATCTATAAAAGTATTGTTGTGTGATTAAGGTAAGCGCTCCGCTTCACTGACTGTCGGTCTATTTTCGGCTGACGCAGGAACGTAATACATACAGAA
>JAOTRQ010083895.1:0-11290 GCA_028565875.1 Hoplisoma paleatum
CTGGAGCAGTCTTAACTTTTCGGGAGAGTAAGAGTGATTCTTAGACTTAAGAGTTTTGATAACTTGCACTTACACTTGCACTCTGAGATTAGGAGCAAATCTAAGAATTTTTCAGCACTTAAGTCCAAAATTCCACACTAAGAAGTTTGATAAATTCGGGCCCTGGTCATGTAACTGAGAAAGGAGCACAGAACTGGTCATGTGACAGAGAGAGGAAAGGTCAGTTGTCTGAATTTGTCTGAACTTTAGTCCCAATACATTTACACCATGCATTTTTTCAAACTGATCAAGGTCGTGGTGGGTCCAACGGACTGGAACAAACTAACAGGTTGCATCTGTTGGGCCCTTGAGCAAGGCCCTGGTCCCTGAACAGTGTCACAGAATAGTAATTCACTTTGGGTGAAAAACATAGAAACATGCCCACACTTTGTCGGGCATCCTTTGTGTTAAAAACTACTTGCCTGCTGGGGGACTCCGATAAAGATTTACCCAGACCCCTTACCCACCCAGCCCCGGGCCCTTGTTAATGGGTCTAAGGGGTGCAGTGCAGCTGACGGGCAGCTCGCAGCGAGGAATGATAAACCTAGACTTTATTTTGGGAACCGGCCTTGTGTGGTGTGGAATTCTCCTCCATATCATGATGCACCTATATATACCCACCATGCCGCTAATGACATATAGCGTATCATCCGCCGGGCTAATAAAAACCTCCGCCGGCTCCAGTGCTCAGAGACAATGGGAGCATCTCAGTACTGCTGCTTTAGCTTTATTACCGAATCTGTAAAAATAGTCCGGGTCAGAACCCCTTTTGAATCCTGCTGACTTGCCCATAAAACCAGACCAGGTCTGATTGTACCCACCCGCCACATGCGTTACGACGTACAGGACATCTATATACACATCCCCCGCATTTAACACATTTACACACACTAGTAAACACACACAAGAGAGCAGCAGTGAGCACACGTGCCAGGTACAGTAGGAAGCACTAGCCACAGCACCCCGGGAGCAGTTGGGGGTTGTTGCCTTGCTGAAAGGCACTTAAGTTGTGGCCTGTCGACTCTCGGAATCGAACCGACAACCCTACGGCTGCCCCAGTTTGCTGCCCCAGTCATAAATGATCGGTTTTTTCTAACATTCCTATGAACATCATTTGCTTTTTTCCATCATGCAAACAATATAAATAGTATTTCTTTCCATTATTAATTTCATTGAATAACATTTTTTTGAAATTTCCAAATTACTGATTTATTTTATACAGAAGCAGAAAAAACTGAATTGGCTGCTTTGTGGCTGTAGCTGAAAATAGTCTATACATCCTCCGAATCACGCTCTCCACCTCCGTTTCCCTACAGACAATAACATCCCGAAGGTCCGGCCTGCTGCCTGCTCCCCTCCAATTCCAAAAAAAGAATCCCAATATCGACCGACTTGCCAGCACAGAGTCCGGTTCATACACAACACATGTGAAAAGGGAACAAACGGATAATAAAATATAAAAAAGTAGCAAAAAGTAATAAAAAATTTATTCCATATTCATATCTATATGATATAAACCGTAATAACGTTAAGCTGCTTTGGAAATTGTCTTTATTCAGTACTCTGCGCTGTATGGATCTCCTCATGAACCTGCCTGTACATCCAGCAGAGGTCTGCAGTGGTGGAGGTAAAATATGATCAGGGAAATGGACATGACTAATTTAGATTCTCTTGATTATGATGGAATCACATATATTTGAATTAGAGCAGCAGAACAGTCCATGTTGGGTCAGTGGTAGCTAGTGCTGAACTAGTAAACAGAAGGTTGTTGGTTCCAGCCTCACCACTGCAAAGTTGCCACTGTTAGGCCCTTTAACCCACGGCTGCTTAACATCATGCTTAATCACTTTGGATAAATGCTGACATTGTAAATGTTAAATGTGAAGCATGGCGGTGATGGCTTAGTGGTTAAGGTTCTGTACTAAAGATCAGAAAGTCACAGGTTCAAGCCATCTACCACTAAGTTGCCACCGTTGGGCCCCTGTGCAAGACCCTTAACCCTTAAATGCTCACAAATTGTGAAAATCATCCTGGGATTCAGAGACTCATAGACACTGATAGCGACTTGAGGACTCACGACTCCGGAACTCTAGAACTGAGATTCGGTGTAGCCTAGTGAGTCAAGCTTTGTACTATCGAAAAGAAAATTAGAAGTTCAGATCTAGGTTATGCTCCACAGACACTGTTGGGCACTGCAAGACAAACCGGTCTGCTCCAGGGGGCGCTGTATGATCCAGGGCTTTGTGCTCTGACCCCAACTTCTATACAGGTTGAGTTTTGTGAAGAAATAATTTTGTTGTATTGTTCAAATTCAATTTTATTTGTCATTACACATATACAGATGTACAGTACAATGAAATGTTTCTTTTCGCATATCCTAACTTGGAAGTCTGGAAGTTGGGGTCAGAGCGCAGGGTCAGCCAACATACGGCGCTCAAGGACCCAGCAGTGTAGCGTAGTGTAGCAGAACCTGGATTTGAACACCCAACCTTTGGGTTCCCAGCCCCACGCTCTACCCACTAGGCTACACTGTCCCTTAATTATACATTGTACATCTGTATATATGTGTAATGACAAATAAAGGTGTTCTATTGTATTTTAAGACTCATTGATCATAAAACTCCCTGATTCACTCTCAATATACCCATAAAATACCCAAAATATCCTATAATATACTGCCAGATATTATTATACTTTTCCCAATAAATTATACACTATCTAATATACCCCTAGCAAAACTCCTAATCCAAAACCTAATATACACCCCCCAATACACCAATTAATTAAGTATCTGAGACTTGTGGAATAAAGAGTTTGGGAATTCAGAATTTTAAAAACTTGTGGACTCTGAACTTTGGGACTCTGGGACTCAGACACTCAAGGACTCTGAGATTTGTGATTCTCCTTCTTAGCTGAAAGCAATTAAATCCTCCCTGAAGTTTGTAAGGTCTCATGGACCCCGTGGTGTCAGCAGCTGAAATCCGTCCATGTATTTTGTTTATTTCGACGCTCGGTTGGAGAGATTTTTTTTTTACTTTGGCACCTTCGGTGTGCTAATTAAGGGTCGGGACCCAGATTTGTGAAACAGTGCTTTTTTTTAAAGAAAAAGCTGAAAACAAAAGAAACAAAACATTTATTCTGTGAATTGTTACACGTCGTTGAGTAAAAACACGCACAAACACACACACACACACACACACACACACACACACACACACACACACACACACACACACAAATAAATCATGCTTAAATAATAAATGGTAGAGTTGCCCCTTCCATTTGCAAAAGCGCTGTCAAGTGTGACGACGGCTAGGTTGTTTAGGTGATGCCCACTCTGACCCACCCGCCACGTTACACTATAGAGTTCCCGCTTCAGTCTGGTTCAGTGAACACAAATGGGGTATTTCATTTCTGATACCATTCCACCACCATAATAAACTGTCCTGAAATAAGCAGTGCTCAGGGCTCCAGGTGTGTTTCCCTTTATACCACATCAGTATTGCATTACCCACACTGTCTATCCTCGCCATCCTCACCAAGACTCTGGCTTTTCAGAACGCTTATTGATTTTTACATACACCGTCAACTGTAATTTTATTTGGAACTCTTTCTGTAAGAATATAAATATAACATAAACTCCGTCCACACATTCTGATCGTCTCCTCGTGTACTTCTCACCCCTGCTTATTAAGAACGTTTTACACGACACTACCTAACCACATATTTACATTCACCTTTCTGCATCATTTGCATCTTTTTATATTTGCACAATTATTTTTCTAAAATTAACCACAAAGACTCACACCCAGCAGAGACACACCCGGTGCCATACCAAAAGACGCATTGGTATATTGGGTGAAGATTAAACAGAAAACCATATTAATTATAGTATGGGGTGTAGTCCGGTGTATTATGGGAGCGTTTCTGGAATGTATTTGGCTATTTTGATTTATAAGAGGTGTAGTATGGAATATAGTATAGGTGTACATCAAGTGGTGTTTTAAGGATTTAAATAAGGGTGGAAAATGGGGAGCATATTAAGGGTTGTGCTAGGTAGAGAATGTATTATGATACGTATTAGGGTGTATATATGTATAAATGTTTATAGGGGAACATTAAGAGCTACAGTATATTAGGGTGTAATGAAAAATTGAGGCAAATTATGGAGAATATTTGGTAGTATATTAGGGAGTTTTTTCTTTTTCTTTTACGGAAATATTAATTTGTGGATCTGGATGAATTAGAGGTGGACTAGGGGGTATTTGTTGAGGTATAATAGGGTGTGCATTTGGATGTATTCGGGGATGTATTGGGGTATATAAGGTATATACTAAAAAGACTATGTAAGAGGGGCTTGTATTTGGGTGTATTATGGGCTTTTTTAGAGGATATTAGGGACACAATAAGGGTTGAATTTGGGCGTATTAAGGGATATTAAGGACATATTACGAGGTACATCAGGGGTGAATTAGGGTTTGAAATAAGCTCCTTTGCTAAACCGAAAAGGGTCTGAAAGGTGAGAACCATGGCCGGCGCTCGAGCAAACAAACAAAAAAACATAAAGACGGAAACTTCCGCCTGTTGCTTCCCTGCCGACGGGAAAGGGAAAAAAATCTTCTCTCGAGTAGCTGCAGCAGAGAAAAGAAAATGACAGGTCAGGATTCAAGCACAGGTCGATGAGGAACACTTGAGCGCCGGAGAGACGCGGCGGATCGGGAAATAAAACTGGCTGGAATAATAATAATGATGGCGAGATCTTTTCAGAAGAACGGCGCTGTGGACTGAAGCAGGTGAAAGACTTCAGGACTGCTCCGTTCACGCCGTCGAGCTTCACCACAAAAAGCTTCAAGTCTCCGGAGAGCGCCGCCTGCATCTATATGACCTTTCCGTTTTTTTTCTCAGCAACCCGCCTCCCCCCCCCAATCCCATTCCTCCTGAGATCATCTGGGCGTTTGATTGATTTGCATCCCGCGATTAGCCGTTTGAGCTACCATGCCCTCGCCTCCGCCACCCTCACAAATCAAACCACATTTAGGAATAATAAAATAATACTGGTGTCATTTACATACCACCATTGTTACATTCCAAATGTGGCAAACAAACCGTGACTAACAGCAGCATCAAAAAAGCAGCAGCAACAGCAGCAGCCACGCCCGTCAATTTCATACTCATCCTTCTGTTTTTATTTGAACATATCCGGTTACCACAGCGGTGTCCCAGACTCGGACCCCTGACCGAGTTTCTAACACACACCCTCCCTCCTCAGAACTGTGTGCTTCTTTAACCCCACACTAGAAACTCAGAGTGGTTGCACAGGGTTCGTGTCGTGCACTGCTCTCTGTTATTCACCGTCTCTTTGTGGTGAACTCACACAAAATCTCTACCGGTCAGACGAGAGGTGTTTTACTTAGAACACTAAATCATTCAATAGATAAATAAATATGTTTAAGTGAGATTGTACAGGTGCGTGTCTGTGAAACACATTGTGTGGATGAGTGTGTGTGTGTGAGTATATGAGTATAGGATAGTGGGTACAAATGTGTATGTATGTGGATATGAGAATGAATGTATATGTATACGTGTGTGTACTTGTGTGTATGTGTACATGTATATTGTGTGTGTATATGTGTGTACATATGTGTTTGTATCAATAGATGTGTACGCACATTTGTGGAGGTGCGTGTATGTTAGTGTGTATATGTGTATGTGTAGGAGTGTGTTTGTTTTGTGTGTGTACGCGTGTGTACTGCGCGTGTGTGGGAGTGTGTTTGGTTTGCGTGTGTGTGTGTGTGTGTGTGGCCGGTTGGACGTACCCAGCTGTAGTACAGAGGAGGAGAAGACATTTTGTTGTCTTTCTCGGAGCGAGGGAGAGGTGCTCCGACCTGTTGCCAGGACGAACGGTGTTGCCAAGACAATTTGGCAGAAAGATGTAATCCCCTCACCCCCCCGTACCCGCACCCCTCCGTACCCGCACCCCTCCCCTCTCTTTTCTCTCCCGTTGTGTTTTTTTGGTGGCGAGTGACGCTGGCAGCTGCTTCACTCCCCCCAGCGTACGGGACGAGGTTCAGAAACAAATTCATTCTGAGCTTCATCCTGAACATGTTGAACAGAACCAGGACGAGATTTTACAAGATCATATAGAGCACACATTCCAAAGTCGAAAAGCTATTCTGGCTCAAAACTGGTGTTACCTTAAAAAGAATTTATTTTACACGACAAAGTATTTATAATATTGTCTGCATTTGTATTACAGTGAAGGTGTTTAATTACAGTAGTGTTTCTGTTTTACAGGCCTTTATTTCAAGATATTACTTTTATAGTGGGGTATTTATTTTACAGTGGAGGTATTTATTCTACAGGCAATATATTTATTTTATACCAGGGTATTTATTTTACAGAAAAGGTATTTCATTTACAGTCAAGGTATTTCTTTTATAGTGGGGTATTTATTTTACAGTGGTTGTATTTCTTTTACAGTGGAGGTATTTCTTTTACAGGCAATATATTAATTTTATACTGGGGTATTTGTTTTACAGAAACTATATTTCATTAACAGTCAGGGAATTTCTTTTATAGTGGGGTATTTATTTTACAGAAATTATATTTCATTTACAGTCAGGAAATTTCTTTTATAGTGGGGTATTTATTTTACAGAAATTATATTTCATTTACAGTCAAGGTATTTCTTTTATAGTGCGATACTTATTTTACAGTGGTTGTATTTCTTTTACAGTGGAGGTATTTGTTTTACAGAAAAGGTATTTCTTTTACAGTCAATGTATTTCTTTAAAAACTGGGGTAATAATTTTAGAGAAAAGGTATTTCTTTTAGTCAATGTATTTCTTTTATAGTGGGGTATTTATTTTACAGAAGCTGTATTTCCTTTACATTGGAGGTATTTCTTTTACAGTGCAGGTGTTTATTTTACAAAAGAGGCATTTCTTATATATTTGTGGTATTTTTGTACAGCCACTGTATTTCTTTTATAGTCTGGGTATTTATTCAACAGACAGGGTATTTCTTTTACAGAAACGTTACTCTACAGTCAGAGTATTTCTTTTACAAAATGCCTGTGATTCATCTGTGTTACATCTGTGCTTCTTCTGTGTTAGGTCAGTGTTACTTAGCATTTTCTGTGCTGCACCTATGATTTGTATTAGATCTACATTTCGTTTGAGCCTGTGCTTATTCCGGTGTTATGTCCACACTTTGATTTATCTGTGGGGTTTAACTGTGTAATGTCTGTGCTCGGTCTGTATTACATTTATACTTTCTCTGTGTTACGTCTTTGCTGTATATGGTATGTATGTACTTGGTCAGTGTTACAAGCTTCTCCTGTGTTAAACCTGTGCTTTGTGTAATATCTGCACTTCATTTGAGTTCGGACTTAGTTTTACGTGTTGTGGCTGTGTTTTGTGTAGGGTATGCACTTTGTTTGAGTTACTTGTGTTTGTGCTTAAGCTGAGTTATATTCATGTTTTATTTCTCTTCTTATCCTGCGTTACGGTTATCCTTTTCTGTGCTACGTCTAAGGTAGGTCTGTAGTTTGACTGTGTTATCTCACTCTTCAATCTGTGTTACGTTTAAGCTTTGCCTGTGATATGCCTGTGCTTTGTGTTATATCTGTACATTGAGTTACGTCTGCATTTCTTTTACGTTACGTTTTATCTGTATTACGACTGTGCTTCTTCTGTGCTCTGTCCGTGTTTTATCTGTGTTACGTCTGTGCTTTAGCTATGTTCCATTTGTGCTTTTCTATGTTACGTCTGTGCTAAGTTATGACTGTTACATCTTTGCTTAATCTGTGTGAACACATCTGTGGCCCAGCACCTCGACAAGTGCTTCCTCTGATTTGTGCTCACTTATTCTGACTCTTCTTGCCAAGGCGTGCTAAAAGCCAGGGTCCAACCTACCACGGTTACATCCCAGAATTCAGAGCAGACAGACGGACGAGTCACCTGATGAGACGTTTCGTTTGTGGAAGATCATTTTCGGAGATTTTTGGGATGTGGAGCGGTGGAGTAACGCTGCCCTCATCTCCAAAATGGTGGACAGTGCGAGTCTTTGTGCTGAGAGCGAGAGCAACTCCCTCCTCTAACCGACCCGGGCCCTGTTCCTCACTCACACACACACATTCACTTGCTCACACTCACACACTCACACACATTAATTCATACACGATCTCACAAAGTCACACACACATACACACAAACTCGTGCACACACGCACTCATATACACACACTCATTCACTCTCGCACACTCACAAACACACGCTCACACTCTTTCACAGACACTTACACACACTCTCTCTCACACACAAACTCACTCTGATGTACACACACACACACATTCACTTTCGCACACTCACAAACGCAAACTCACACACATACACATTTTCACAAATACACACTCTCACACAAACTCACCTTCTCACACATACATTCACTCTCGCACACGCACTCTCTCTCACACTAATGCACATACACACACTCACTCATGCTGCCTGTAAACAAATCAGAAGTAAACTTGGCACGATGGTGTTGAGAGAGCGAGAGCTCAGCCTACCTCAGCTCCACCATTTTTTTGTCTCTTTTGAAGGAAAACCACTTCCAGAATTCTTTCCCCTCCCTGCGCTCCTCACGTGGACTGAGCCGAGCACCATATGGGTGCCGGGGTTAGATGAGGACACGGGCGTACGCGGGCCAACTACAGAACTTCCCGAACAGGAATCCAAGATGTAGACGCCCCCCCCCTCATTACCTAAACAAAATATCGTTGGTGAGGAGATTTGGTTATTAACCATCGCCTGCCTGAAGGCGCCCTTCGGTGTGCACATGCAAAAATGCTGCTGGCAGCCGGGCGATGCCATCTGGGTGTGAGATTTTGATGTGCCCGGTGTTTAGCCCAAACAGAGCGTGCCCGCCATGTTTACATTCAACACTCGGGCCTTCGGACGCTTTATGTCCTGAACCCCCCCCCCGTTTACCACTGTCTCTGAGCAAACACCACCTGTAGGTGTCCTGGTTTAGTCACATCTGATTCTCTAATAATATTTTGATATGTTACTCACACACTCCCCCTACAACGTGTGTGCTACTGAGTGCTTCTTTTCATCTAAACCTATTCGCCTATATATTTATCGATCGGTCTCTCTAACTGCCTATTTATCTGTCTGTCTGTCCGTCCGTCCGTTTATCTTTTAATCTATTCATCTGTAATCCGATGTTTGTCAGTGTTACCTGTGTGCTTAGTCTGTTACGTCTGTGCTTTGTGTTTTGTCTGTGTCACATCTGCATTATGTATGTGCTATGCCTCTGCTTTGTGTTACGTCTGTGCTTTGTGTTTAGTCTGTGTTATGTCTGTTTTTCATCTGCATTATGTATGTGCTATGCCTCTGCTTTGTGTTACATATGTGCTTTGTCCGTGTTACGTCTGGGCTTTGTCTACTCTGAGTTTTTGTCACATATGCGTTACGCCACACTGCGTGTGATGTCTGTGCTCCACCTGTGTTATGTCTGGGCTTCGTCTGCATTACATATGTGCTTGGTCTGAGATTTTGTCTAGATTTAGTTTTTGTTACATATGCGTTACACTGCATAGTGCATTGTCTGTGCGGAACCTGTGCTATGTCTGTGTTACATCAGTGTTTTGTCTGCATTTGTCTGCATCACATCTAAACTTAATCTGCATCTTGTTTGTTACTTATGCACTTCATTTGTGTTACTTCTGTGTTTTGTCTACATTTTGTTTTTGTAAAATTATTGCAGCTTTAAGTTAGCTTTTTGTCTGCATTTCGCCTGCGTTTTGTCTGTGTTACGCTGTGGCTTTATTTACATTATAACTGTCTGTTGTCTTCGGTATAGCTTGCTTCACATGCTTTCTCCGGCATAGACAGGAGACCAGGGTCCCTGGAGTCCGTAATAATTACCCTAAATGTGTGTGTATGGGTCCTGTCCTATTTCCTCCTTTTTGCCAAATAAATCAAACCCACTGTGCCCCTGTGCAGGATAAAGGGGTGGGAAAACAGCTGAATGAATGAAGGGTGTCCGCATACTTTCTGTGATAGTATAAGAATCTGTGCTCTGATCTTCCTGTCCTCCGTTTCCCTGAGAGAGTCATATGAGGTGAACAGCAGCGTTCTACATTCGCCCGAAGCTCCAGCCAAGACCTGACGCACACACTCACAGACACACACACACACACACTCGCACAGGAGGGCCATGCGAGGGTCACACACACACAAGCGTCTGCCGCGATGGGCTTTTCCGTAGAGTGTTTCCCCTGCTTAATCGTCTCAGCTGTTCCTCCACGGGAGACAAGTGTTCTCCAAGTGTTCTACGAGAGTTCTCCGAACCAGATGCCGCCATGACAAGCTATAGCGCCTATATTAATCGCTCAATTTATCTTTATTTTACTTCCTATTTTAGACACACCACTTCCAGCCTGCTGTCTAATACAAAAACTATTAATAATACTAATAATAAGTTCAATTTATACAGTACCTTTCACAAACCCAGTTACTATTATACAATAAACCATATAAAATGTCAAAAGATAAAAAAGATCAGAACAATCGAAAAAAGACTGTTGTAAAATTTTGTGAGCTGTACAGAATTTCGCATATTTTGGCGGCCAAGTTTTGATCAGGTGGGTCTAGGGGTAGCACATATCTTTGCAGAGGTACAAATAAGAAAACCTAAATGTAACTTTCAACAGCAGGTCCTGAATAAGCTCAAAAACTGAAAATATAAACTAGTTCAAGAGTATAGTATAAACTCTATATGGATTCTATATGGATAAACTCTATATTATACTCTATACTCTACTGGATAAACATTTGGGATCGTTTTTAAAAGTCTCTATTCTAACGAAGTCTCAACCATTCCTATAAACATTCCAAATATGAATAAAATTTATGCATTTCCTGTAAAAAAAAAAAAAGCTGAGTGACTTGTGATGTAATAACAACAATTCATTAGCATAGAAGTGAAATAATTCAAAACAGCGTCTTCTGAAAAAAGGTGAAACTGGAGTGAAACTAGTAATATCTCTCTATGTGATAGTGATTTAGTGCAAAAAAGAAAAACTTTATGGACAGGTTCTGTAAATCTGTTCTAGCTTGTTCTAAAAAGAGTCAGAATATATCCCCTTGAACCTCTAGAGACTCTGCGTCCTCATATGAGGACATTACATTTCTGGTTCTCTGCACCATTCTACCTAATTGTTTACTCTTTGGCCTCATATGGA
>JAOTRQ010083905.1:0-11289 GCA_028565875.1 Hoplisoma paleatum
AATTCCAACGTTCATTTACTGTGATTCTGTCGTTCATGACACATCATGTGAACTAATTCACGTTCAAGTTCTTTATTTAAAAATGTGTTGCGTTCAGTTCAACGCTCACGAAAAAACGAGCGTGTTCAATAAACGCGTTCTTTTGAACTCGTTCACGCACAACACTGCATGTGGCTGTAGGACTGAAGGTATTGGGGTTTTGCAGTAAAATTACAGTCCTGCGGTTTTCTCTATTCCAAATTCTAAACACAGTCTGTCCACGATCGAGTCGTGTGTTAAAAAAGCTTGTCTGTCATTTATTAAACACGATAGAAGTAAACATGTTACTTGCATTACTGGCTCATTAGAACAAAAGTGATGTTTAAACGTTAACATTTAAAACAACACATTCAGCAAATGGGTGAAACTGGTATGAATTAAACTAGTAACTGTTTATGTGAAAGTAATGTTGCACAGAAAAAGAATTAAAAGGCAAAATGTACCTCATTTAAGTAAACACCTAAGTAAAAATAGAAATACAGGTAGTAAAAAAGAACACACAAAAAATACTAAATTACAGAAAACGAGTAAATGTAATTAATTTCTTTCCACTTCTGCAAACCAGTCCTTCCCTCTTCAAGTTTCTTAATTAAGTGGGTGGCTCTGATGTGTTTGGCTCATCAACTTAATATGCTAAAAAGAGCGGTGCAGCACATCGGCGATTTTGCTTGGGTAAGAACTCTTTCACATCATCAGTGAATGATTTGCTGTTTTGGTCTCTTAGCACCGCCTGGGTTAAGTGTTTTTTACAATCTTAACAACTGCATTCATTAGCAATATCTGGCCAACATCTCATTTATTGATTTAAACACCCTAATGGAGCAGATACAATTATTTATGTCTTTTGCCTAGCCAGCAAAAGTCTGGATGAATGAAGTAACAATGCAGTATTCAAATTTAACCCAATTTGACCTCAGGTGAGCATCATTGAACTTGCATCAAGCAAGTCAAAATTTTTAGGGGTTAATCACGGCTCATCTGAATCAAATCTCAATCTCCTAAAGCAATCAAGAAGTGAAAAGCAACCAGGTCATTGTACTGTATATGATGAGAATAGTAGTAAAAATTGAGGACTTCATATTCCCATTTGAAATGTGAAATAATGGGACTAATTACTTTTTCAACACTGTATTAAATAAAATGGCTTTCAATGTTACATGAATGTTGGAGGGCTGTAGAAAATGTAATAGTTTTGATTTTAGGTTTAATGACTCAAAAAAGCTTGATGACAAAAGTCGATGTAGATTCATATCATATTTATATTCTGCAAGGTTTTTGTATTCTGTTAAGCCTATCTAATGGGAATATTTAGATTTTTCATTAATTAACTAATTACATTTGGATCCTTCCTCACTACTTGAGGCTAATTTGCTTACTTGGTTATAAATTGATGATTTTCTTCATTATAGCCAAAACGATCTCACCTATTTACAACTCAGTGAAGCTGTTAAGAGATTTACACATTTTTACTGTCGGTTACATCATTGATGTTAGAACCAAGTGCCATTGCTGTCAATACCAGACATGTGTCCAAAACAACAGTTTGGTGAACCCTAGTGCATAAGGGGCTCGCAAACATAAGAATGTTAAACATGCCTCTGATAACAAAGTTCCACCAGCAGAAAAGGTTTCATTTTTTATGGTAGTACAGTATATAGAAATTGCATTTCCTGATGGTTGGTTGCCTTCTCTAATAAAACAGAACAGAATAACCATTGCTGGAGGAACACAAAGCTGGAAGTGTGGGTAATGTTTTGTGGTATCCATGCATCTATCTGGAAGACAACGTCAACCAATTTGGGTATGGATCCATCCTTGTAGATCATGTTCTATACATGCTGATTATCTACCCAGGGGTGAACGGAATCTTCCAAAACGACGATTTTACATGTCACATGGAAATGTCCAACACTGGTTGGAAGTTGTATGACCAAGTTCCACATCGATCCAGGTTTTAAGCAGCAGTGGGATGCATTGTAGTCAGCATGGTCTTGTCCCTAACATCCAATGATCCATTTGCAACTTTGCTTCAGTGTAAAACGCTGCTACCCTGACCGGGGGGATGGTTTACATTAGATGTCCCTCAACACATATACAGTTGTTATGTGATGATTTGACGGGCCGAGTGTGGGAGAATTTATAAGTGAAACAAACAGACCTTACTAACTTTTGACAAACACATTTGGCGTATTTAGTAAACCGCTTTCTCTGATAATAGCATCACTGATTGCTAGTGCACGTGTAACACACAAAGTGATGTCTGAGGACTTGCTTTTTTCCAGAATGGTGCACTAATTACTCAGAGTGTAAAGCCCAGCAGGGGGGTAACAGCCCTCTCTACGCTCTCTCTGGCTGCTACATCTAGTCCGATTTGTGTATGTAACCTTCCCAGCTTTCAAAAGGTGTGACAGGTGTTTCAAAGACATGCCTGAAAGGTTACAGAATGTGTTTAATCACGCCCTCGCTTCCCACCTCTCCTACCCAATGTGTATTCAGTGACTCCAAGCGGAAGAGAAAAGGAATGGACCCATTTGAGATTGAGGTCTATAACAAAAGCTGGCACTAATACTGTCAAAATTAAGCTGTTAGAAAGAACCATGCAAGCTGTACCCAAAAAGCCAATACACACACACACACACACACACACACACACACACACACACACACACACACACACAAAACGCTTTTAGCATTTAGAGCTAGTGTGTCCAGCTGCACAAAGCAAGCTGTGCAAATTACAGCCATCAGCATGCATTTTGGTAGTTATGTACGTCATGATGTTTAGATCAATCAGCCTTTAAGCCTGAATAGCCCTCAATGACAATTATTTTCACAATGCGAGCTTGAAGAGATGATGTTCCGTGAATGGAAGTCAGCGTGTTGCAGATGTGGGGGATTGAGTGTCTCTGTGAGACTTTTTCTTTTACGTAAAAATGTTTCTGTTGAGTCTGTTGTGTTGGTCTATAATAGTTTCAGTTTTGAGAAGAAGTTGAGAAAGTTGATTTAAATGTGCAATGTCAGGAACAGCATGAGAATTCAGATTTTTCATGATTTATCTGCATGACTTCATTTAATTTATTAAATAATACCTATTGCTACATTTCTGGTCTGCAACACAGTCCAAAACAGTTATATTTTTACTCTTTTACTCGTGGCTAGATAACTATTGACAATTGTTTTTCCTCCAGTTGCATGTTTTTGGACTGTGGGAAGTCCCAGGAACATCCCACAGTGCCACACACAAAGGACCCAGACCAGAACATTGTCGTCATGATGCAACAGTAGGTTGTGTTCTCTTATTGTCATATTCCGGTTGAGCGTGTGACATTATTAATATAAGAAATATGCAATAAAAGATGCATTCATAAATAGGGCAATTGTATTTGCAAGGCAATGCATGAATCATGATAATATTGTGCAGGCGGGATCATAATGTGCCAATGTTATGAATAAGCTAGAAAACACGAACGAATATCCCGAGGCATAAATAAAAACCTTTCAGCACCCAAGAAAACGCTTAAGACAAATCAACCAACCATAAAACATGTGTGCAGTGTAAACATGTTTACTGCATCTTTTGTGCCTTTATCTGTTCATCGAATTCTTTTTAAAATAATTCAAGTACAGTCTAACCACAATTTAATCAACTAAATGGGAAGCACAGATCTATAAAATGTCATTGATTTTTTCTGGGGCCGCATAAATGCACAATGGGAATCTGTAAATATCATTAAATTCCTATGTAATGTAAATAAATAACATAATAATCAAACTCCTCACATACACACGTTACAATAGTACAATAGTACAAATTTCAATAGTTTAATAGTAACTAGGTGCACATCTTTCAATCTGAGCAATACATTTAGCAGAACACTTACGCCGGCCGCCACTAGGTGGTACATTAAGCATTCGGTTCAAGTGGTTATCTTGCTGTGTAGTGAAGAAGAGGAATAAGTAGTAAAAAAAAATTAAAAGCTTCAATTTTCACGAGAATATCAGAATTAGATTTCTAATGATTGGGAAAAAATCCCCCCCTCCGGGGTATGGAGGGTATTTTGATATTAAATATTATTTACTTAATATAATAAATAATTGATTAAAAAGATAATTAAATTATTTAAATGTACATGTGACCTTGCACCATGAAATAATTAAATCTGTCAGCAACACCCATCATCCATAATTAGGCGGGACTAACTTTGATCAATCAGATTGATTGGATAAATTGTGCAGCACGGCAATATTCTGTAGTCCAACCAAAAATGTTCAGTCAAATCAAGTTGAAATGATGAGATTTAATAAACATATAAAGTAATTTCACATCAGTAAAGTGTCGACAGCCTTGTCTTCTCCAGGGAAGTTCTACCAGCAAGAACAAGCGACATGTCAGACAGCGAGAAATGTCCGACATTGATTGCTAGAGCATGATCTAGACTACCCAGACTCCCTAATTTCTCTCAACTCAACTGAGCATCTTTGAGACCTTCACAGTTAAGTTAGTCAGTGAGCGACACTGTAATTTAACCATCTTGTTCAGCGATGGTAAAATAGCCACATTAAGACACGATTTACGATTACAGTATTAACGCGAGAAGTGCATTTTCTGAAGAAAATCTAAACGTGATTGCAGCAATGGCGGTTAAGTGGGTGTGAGGATGGGAAAATTACATATAAGCTGCAGTGTCATTATCAGACAGAACAAATCAGAACTGGAGTGTCATTGATATTTCAAAGTATGAAAGAATTATTAGAACGGAATGGGGTGACGAGTAGGACCGGTGTGCTTACAGATATTCAGGAATGATCCTGATATTAGGAAATTTCGGTAGGTGAAGCGTATTGGTCCTTGACTGCCAGATGAATATTTAAGAAAAATATTAAATGGAAGAGAATTGCTGGAAAAGCCAATAAGAGCCAAGTCAATGATGCCCCAAAGTGGCATAAAAAATATGTTTGTATAGACATTTGCCTGAAACAATCACACTAATAATGACATTAATTATGTTTCAGTATTACAGCACATCTCTGTGTCCATATCTGGAAATATCAGTAACATTCTGGTGCCATGCTCTCATCCTTCTGCAAGGCGTCACCCACTACAATGTACAAACCAGTACTGGTTTGGTATAGTAGTGCTGGTCTCCGTCTGGATAAATAGGGCAGTTGCATTAGAAAAGGGAACCAACATAAGAGCTATGCTAAATCAATATGCAATAATGCATACCATGATCTGCTGAAGCGACCCCTAATGGGAGCAGCCGAAAGGATTCACAATGACAGAGTAAAACAGGGCTGCATAAACCCAATGCACTTAGACGACAGAAAGAAAATGCATCCGTCTTAAAATAAGACGGTACTGTTTATTTCCAAATGCATTTCGCCTCTCTTTAGGCACTTACGGAGACAGCTTGCTTGGCATACAGCTACGCTTATTTGTCATTTGAGATTCATTTTCTCTCAGCTGCTGGAGCGAGAGATGCACAGCAATCAAATCTGTCAGGGTACGGATGAGATTTTAATAAATGTTTGATATGAAATAGACTGAGTAAATAAAAAAAGCATGAAAGGGGGAGAGGAAAAGATATATGAAAAGTAAATTATCGAGTCATGGAAGGGAATATAATGAAAGCGTAGCGTTAAAAAACAACAACTTGCATTAATATGAATCAGAAACTGTAGATCGATGTGAAACAGATTGGGAATAAAAAGGAAAAGTATATACTGTACGTGTCTCTATAGTAACCAAGTGGTAATTCGGTTCTTGGGGTGGAAAGGGGGCGGATGTGGAGGTGCACATCAGAGCTGTTTTTTTTTTTTTTTACCATTGACCTGTTATAATAGTAAAACAGACATAATGGAAACAATAGAAGATACTACAGTATTATTACTAAATGTTTTTTGTATAACAAATTTGTTAGGGTGTGAAAATTAGGGCACGGCTTTATCTGTCTTCTAAACAAGCCAAAGATCAGTCTGCGTTGCAGCCAAGTGTTGGCTCATGTGATGTAACACACAGCACAGTTGGTCTCCAAAGTAATGAAACACACTTTACCATCTGGCAGTCTAACAGGCAAATCCGACTTTGGCAGTTGCTAGGAGTATATTACATGCCCAAATGCATGGTTCTAATGCGAAGTTTGGTGCTGGAGGACTAGTAATCTCGGGAATATTACACACTAGACTGGCATTTCACTTCCAGTGATGGAAAAACACCACACGGCATATTCAAAGAGTGAACTTGTGGCTGGCATGGGGACTGGGTGGGTAGCAGGGGGTAAAAGGGTGAATTGGAAACAGGTACTAGAGTACAAGTTCTTTTATTTAAAAGGTAGTTTAAATATTCTTCTAACGTAAAGTCTTCTGATGGAAAAAGTAGATTCGTCAGATTTTAAAATACTTATATGTGAAATTTGCCCGTTGTTTCAGATCATATGAGACAACTTTTTAAGATTATAAGTGTCTTAGTACTTAGTGTAAGATTATATATAGTGCTTGGGGTTAAAGATGATTGCATATTTTAAAAACCACGATTGGATTGGATGACAGATTGTGGAAGAAATGAAGCCACGCTGAGCGATGCATAGTAGGACATGCAAGAGTATTAGAAAAACGTTCATCATCGATGATATTTGGCAGGGGCTCTGCGCTAGAAGCCATCATTTGATTTTAAATTGAAATCTTTCTCCAAGGGGAACATCAACTCAATTTTCCCTTGCAAAAGAAAATTAACGACGATGAGCGCAATGAACAACAGTTTTGGAAAAGAATTTCCTATATAGCTGTCAGTAGAACTAAAAAGTCTACAAATTTTCCAACAGATCTGCTTGGTAATAAAAAAAATTAAATATTAAGCAAAATTACATAAAAGCCCCGGAAAGCAGAAACAAATAAATACAAACAAATGAAATAAATCTGAGCAGCAAGTAAATGTTGTAATGTAATCTGATCATTATGAGTCAAGAGCAATCGCTGGTTATCTAGGACAACGACCCGATACGATTTTCAAAGTATTTCTTTTCCTCACTGTAATTTCCTAAATTTAGCTTTCGTAGCTATCAGAGTGCACAAGACAGTGTGGCAGAAAGTATTTTTGAGGCACCATCTCTCTAACTAAGCGAAATCATTAGAGACCAGTTCCTCGGATATGAAACAAGCCAGGAGTCTCAGCCAGATTACTACATTAATCACAACTACGGAATTCCCGGAGGAACGGCGAGGCTGCATTGCTTGCGCTGAACCTCTATGAGTAACGTATTAAGAGCAGTGTAGCCCTGTCACTATGAGAGATGGTACAAGCCTCCTAAGGGCAAAGCGTCTACACAGATGGCTAACAGCATGCAGCCCACATCAGCCTCGCGGGGAGATATACACCTACCATGCCCCCGAATAAACTGAAACATGTGTACTAGTACATACCGAGTTTTCGATCGTTTTGGGTCACTGCACATAAGGTGTATAATGGCTACGTCCATTGTCTCGCATTGACAGGGAAAAAAACCCACCTGACCTCATTTTAGAACCGTATTCCAGTAGACCATTGACTTCCAAATTTTCTATTGGTTACAAAGTGCTGTCCTTAAGTCAAAATGTTTGTATCTGGAATCTAATTTTCTATTAGAATTAACTTCTTGTCGTTGTCTGTCTTTCGGCTGATCGCGCCCAGGGGGTCACCACAGTAGATTGTGGTCTGCATCTTCCTATTATGCCTCCTATTTGTCTGGGTCTGGGACCTGCTCTACAATGTAGTGGCTAGATAAACAGGCATCTATGGGATGATTCAGTATCTCTAATTAGCCTGGTGTCATGTCTTTAGACTGTAGGAGGAAGCACCAGGAGGGAACCTAAATACAAACTAAGGAAGCACCGCATCTGAGAATCGAACACATGACTTTTTGTTGTGATCCAATAGCGCTTTTCACTATGCCACTGTGTACCCCCACCCCCACCTCCCATCATTAATAGGTCAGAAATGATGTCTTAAGTAGCGCTGGCTTACTACTTACTAATATACAGAAGACACTTTAAGTCTTAGCTGAGCCGTCGGCCCGGTCAGGTGCTCACCAGCACGGATACGTAATATCTGATGAAGGAATGGCTGGATGCAGAATCATCTTATTGTCATAGCAACAGTGATTAGTATCGTCTGGACAATGATACAAGCGCCGGACAAATCTAGTGATCACAGAGTACAGAAGGCAGATGCAAGAGCACAATGGACAGTAACTTAATAAGTATAATTAGATTTAATTATTTAATTGATAAGCTCGGTGATATTTCATTTAGCCAGCTGTTAAACCTGAAACTGGTGATGTAGTAGATTAGGTGATTAGCACTGTCGGCTTACAGCACGACATCCTGGGTTCGATTACCAGGTTTCGGTGTAGCATATGCGTGTACTCTCTGTGTCTTTATGGCTTGCCCCCGACAGTCCAAAGCCATGTAGTCAGGTTAATTGAAGATTCATTTTTAATCCCTGCTAGTGATTTGCAGCAAACGTTGGCAACATAAATTGGGTGGCACAACAAATTCACAATAAACAGCGAAGCAATATGATTATAACCAGTAGTAACCGAGGCCGCTTCAAATGGCATCGTTATATCATAGTGCTTCCCCTCGATGCCTCCAATTACATTATCAAAACTGGCTATCCCTGCAAAGTGAGCTTAAACATTAGTCTGGTGAACCGCATCATATGGGATTGACCAAGCAAGCATACCTACATGTGGATGATCGTGTCCAAAAAAGCTGGCATGACATAACCCGAAGAGGACTGGGATGTCCCCGACCGGTCTGCCAATTCCCTTTAGAATGAGGAACACAAAAGTTGTAAGCATTTGTAAAGCAACTGGCAACATGTCTGTCTCTCCAAAACTGGATCAAACAAAGTTCCAAGAGGATCATCATGTGTCCGAAAAACATAATGCATAATGATTAATGCTGACGCTTCTATAAAGTGATATCAAGCCAGGCCAAAAGTAAAGCTATTTGTTTGTTTGTTTGTTTTTCTTTACTTGCATTTCTCATATTTTTTTCCAAATGTCTTTGGTTCCACTTTAACACACAGCCCTGCCTTTTCCAGTTATCATACCTTACTCGTCAGCGACGATAACCTTTTAATTAAATGTTAAGAGTTGTCCAATAACTAATCCCACAAGAAGCCCTAGAGGCACTAGTTCATGGTGCATTTCTGCTAAATCCTACTAATCCACTTTTGCCCTGCAGGCACCGTACAGCTCTTGACTGTGCGGCTTTGATTTGGAAGCTTCAGAAAAGATTCACAGCTTACCGTACTCCTAACCACAGCAGGAAAAAGAGTGCTTTCCAAAAACACCTTACAAAAGCTGCAAGAGGGAAAATATCCAAAATGACAATAGCATTGTTCGTCATGATAAAGTAACCCTGTGTGTAACCCCGTTAGTGTAAAACCATTTAGAACAGACTCACTAATTTATTCACAACAGACCTGAAAAGGTTATTGAAGGTAACGACTATTAAAGGTTCTAATTTCTATATTATACATACGTTACTTTATTTAAACTTTATGCTTTAAATCACAGCTAGTTAATAAGAAGAGAATAAGTCTGCATTATTAAAATGTATAGAGTTGCTAATAATGTACCACATTGAAAGCTACAACTTAGGTGAAGCCATTATTTGTCTCTTTTTTTTATTTCCTATAGTACAGCTAAATGGGCCGAGCGGGAACAATATTTTATTTTAATGTCTTTGTATACAAAATGTCACCTTACCAGCACTTTATATTGTTCCCCGTGGTTTTATAATTTTATGCACATATTACAAAAACAAAGGACAAAGCATATTGTTGTTGTCATGTTTAGTTTATTTTGTGACCGCTATTATAATAGCATATTATAAAAAGAAAGAATGAAGTCCCTTTCTGATGTTGCTATACTACACGGACCTGTGAATGTGCCTTTGACTCCAGACTGTAACGCTGTTGGTGGGTTGCGTCCTGGAGAGAGCACAATGACTTCCTGTTACAAAGGACAGTTTCCCTCCAAACTCTGGAGTAAATTGTTATACCAATGTTGCGTATTGGATAATGTAGTGAGCAGAAGCAACACTTATTTATTTGGGCCCATGCTCATCTTAAATCTTGACAGAGCAGCAGTTAACAGTTTCATTCCAAGAGTCAACAGGTCACGACTGAAATGCCCTTGAGTAAGGCATCGAACCTCGAACTGCTCCCCAGGTGACATGGTGAGGGGCTGCCCACCATGTTGGGCATGGGTTTCAGTGATTGGGTTAAATGCGAAAGAATATTTCCTATGTGTGTTCTTTTTCTTCTTCATGATGGTACAATGCATTGTGTTACATTATATACGTGTGTGTGTGTGTGTGTGTGTGTGTGTGTCTTAGTATGTTTATCAAACTAGGGCTAGAATACACACCCGGCGGCAGGGTAGCTTGATAGTTCAAGTCCTGAGTAAAGCAATCCAGGGCATTCGGTGTGAAATTTGAATGTTGAGTGGGTTTCCTCCGGGTACTCCTCACACAGTCCAAAGACTAATACTGAAAGTGACTTTTGTGTGTGTGCAAGTTTGTGTGTCGGTAATCTGCAACAGACTGGCGAGCTGTTAAGATGTTTAGTGTATTCGTCCAGCACATGTCTTACCAGGAACCTACAAGTAAATAGACTTAAGTGATGGACTAGACAATGATATATAATATATCTAAACTGTATATCTAAACTAAAACTAGATAATGAATGAAAATTATTTGTAGTTACAGTTTTGTTCTATACAGCTATATTCATAACCATTTAGTGGCCAGTCAGTGGGTCATTAAGCACCTCTGTAGATCTCTGTGAAAAGCTGGTTTGTGTAAATACATCGGTACCTTGATTAAAGAACTAAAAGAGGTGGGCGATGTAAAATGCAAGGTCTTTTCCAGGGGTGGGTGTCTTTTCCGAGATAACCCTCCCTGTTTATCTGGGCTAGGGATGCACACTAAAACTAAATTACACTGGAAAAATTAATTGAATCAGAAGAACAATGGATAAAGACAGAAAATGCAAAAAAAAAATTTAAAACACCTTAATTATACAAATTATATTATATATATATATGGCGGCACGGTGGCTGAGTGGTTTCAGCACTGTCGCCTCACAACAAGAAGTCCCGGGTTCGATCCCCGGGTCGGGCTGGGAACTTTTTGTGCGGAGTTTGCATGTTCTCCCCGTGTCAGCGTGGGTTTCCTCCGGGTACTCCGGTTTCCTCCCACAGT
>JAOTRQ010083916.1:0-11288 GCA_028565875.1 Hoplisoma paleatum
TAGGAAATGTGTAAATTGTCCCGTAGTCACACACAAGATCCCTGTAGAGATACAGGGTTGGGGAAAGACCTGGCAACTTACCCCATAAAATGTAATTGCCGAGATACTCTGGGAATCGGTAACGGTCCACAGAGTAACCCAGGGTTGAATTCGACTGAAGGGTAAAATAGATAGATACAATACATTACATGTTTCATCATGTTTGTACCACTGAGAGGTCATTGTTTGAGTCTGGAGAAGCTCAGTAAAGTCTTTGTAATGAGACTGTAATATTAATTGCAATTTTGCTAGTGTCATCCAACTTCCAAGTTCTCGATATCAGAAATGCTTTTAGACGGGGTTTTCAAGGACATGTACACGATATGCAGAATATGAAAGGATGTTAAGGTATTCTCTGTGTGGTGTAGTACATGAACATGTTTAATATCTATAATTACGTCAAATTTGTGATAATTTGGAGGAACTCTTAACATATTTTAAAAGTCGAACCTTTAAAGTCGCATAGCAGTATAAGAAGGAGCTTGCTTTAATACAGAAACTACAAAACTATAAAGCTCAATGACATCCTCTTAACAACTTTCTGAAGCCATCCTTACATCTACCCTTCAATATGGCTTAAAGAGAGGTTTGATGGTTAGTAGCATATATGTTAGTGGTTGAACATCATCGGGCATTTGGAGGTTTATTATTGGCGTGTTAGTGGATTGAGTAACTGGCTACGTTTCTTTTTCCATGTGCTTGCATGTCTGTTTAATACTGGAGACCAAAATCAACTTGGATCGGTGGGTCCATTTTATATGTTTCAGCCAGTTGTGGACTCAATTGAACCTTCTGAATCAAGATATAATTTTGATAACAGAATGGATAATTTAGATTCATGTCCAATATCTGCATTCAGCAAACCAATGAGATTATACAAGCAATTAAATTACATTATTGTGATGATGAAAACATTCATGATCCAAGTAATTCATTCTCTATATGTCCTTCAGTGGCCCAGTTGGAGCCCTGACTTTAGTTCAATAGAAAATTTGTAGATAGACTTGAAGAGATCAAGACATTGTTGTTCCCCACAAATAAATGAAACATTAATTATTTTGCAATAATGAATGGAATAATGATTTCTCAATCTAGCTGTACAACGCTGGAAGGGACATAGTAGAGTCATGGCTGTATTTAAGCAATAGGCTCTGTAAAATACTTGATCGGATTTTCAGAATTGTTAAATTTTTTCTTAAAATGCAAAATAGGCAAGTAAAGATAGAAAAAGAATTCCTTAGTATAACTTTTGATTTTAAACCATAAAAATGTTTTTTTTTTATATTATCTTAGATCTATCTACAAACTAACAGAGAGTGTGAATAGACAAATAGGCCAAATAGATATATAGTCGATATATATATATATATATATATATATATAGAGAGAGAGAGAGAGAGAGAGAGAGAGAAGGCATGAGAGAGCATACATACAGAATATATTAAATAAACGAGAATAAGCTTCATATAACCTAGTACTTTATTATTTCTCTTCACATCATCACATCCTAACAAAGAAACATCAGAATCTCAGGTTAAACCTTTATGAGAACATCAACGAATCTTACTTCAAATGATTTGAAATGAAGAGATTACAAGGATTTTAAAAAACATCCCTTAAAAACCAGAGAGATCAAATAATCCAGCAACCCAGGATGTGAGAGAAGTGAACTAGTATGGAAAGCTAAGGTATTTAATAAGTATTTAAACCAAATCCATAAAGAAACAATAAATAGGTCAGATAGTTAAGTAAATGTATCATATGCATATTTAAGAAATTTAAACCTCTCTATGTTAATGACTCATTTTACTCTTTCTAAATGATTTTATTTAAAAAAATGAAGCTGGACAATCTATACCCAGGGCAAAGGGGCATTAGGAAAGTGTGGGAAAGAGAAAGGCAGAATGGTGCATTTTTTGTGCTTTGCAGTGCACGTTCATTCAAAACACACGTAAAGGAGCAGGGTGTTGCCCGGCACATGCTCTTGGTTACATTTGTCAGGCAGCAGAGAGAAGTGAAATGGAATCCAGGAGCTTCACATTCATGCGATAGGATCCCGGCAAAGCACAATTTCCAGTTCTGTGCGGTACAGTTTACCCCCATCTGATAGGGCCATGATGCTCTTCTTATACCCAGCTAGATCTGGGGAGTCCTAATATCGACAACAGAAGCATAAAAGCTTAGTCATTCGAAATATTGTTAATTATAATTTAGTAAAAGTACTATGAGCTTCTTGTCTCACCTTTTTGTCCACATAGAGGTCCTTCAGGAGGGCATCCAACTCTTGCTCATCAATGTAGCCATTTCCATCCTTCAAAAGTACAAAGGGTTATAAGTCATATTTCTGATGACACTGAACAATTACATTATATGCAATACTGATTCTACCCATTAAGCAACAGGGAGCTTCATTCCTATAATTGCTGTGTAATCATCATGGCTTCAGAAATCTGGTGATAAAATTAATTAAAATGAAAAAAATATCTTGTTGTGGATCTAGTTGAATTCTGTTTATTAAATTTGGAGCTATTTAACTATATATTAACCATATATTTAACTATTTATCATCCATTCACCATGTGACCATTGAGTGTTGGTGTTCGTTGTCTTGTTCCATTAAATTCAGTATATCGACACCTATCTAGATGACCCTCCCAGACTTGGAACCAACACTTCGGTGTATACTCCAGCATGTTCAATTACATATCTTTGACAACCAATGCAGACTAATATAAAACATGCAAACCTCTCACCTGGACTTAACCCCTTACTTAAACACTTACTTAACCCCTACTACTGTATGTTGAATAAACATAACTTTTACTGTTAGCACAAGGAGTTGTTATAGAACACCCTGTGATATGCATGGGGTTGAAAAGTTGAAAAGTAATTGTTTGAGTGAGTGAGGATTTTGGAGTTTATTTGTAGTAACTTATGATGTATTATTACATCTATGGCACATAATATTCTGCATTACCACAAGCTAATCATATCCCATTCCAACTGGATAACCCCTGACATGACCCTGGTGGGGTATTGCATTCAATGGCGCTATCATTGCAGTGCATTGTATCGGATTTTGTTCTTGTTATTATTTAAATTAACATATTTATTTTTTTACTTACATATACATATTATTTATTACTTTTGCGTTTAGAGTCCTCCTTCCCGCATCGTAACATCAACATAAACATATAAGCAAATTATTTGAGCTAACGATACAAGAACAATTAAACACTAGTATTTACTGCTGTCAGCTTAGTAGTTTAAGTTTCTCAATAATTTTAATGTGATTTCTTTCTGACCAATGTCATAAAAACGGATACTGCCAACAAACACAAAAAGGCACTGTATTGCTAGACTAGTATTGGTATGTATGTATTATGTATTAGTAACCTGACACAATTAGATATTAAAATATAATAAAACATATAAAATTGTATTGTATTAAATATACTGCTCCATTTAAGGCATCATGGTTGACCTATATGATGGATAAATGTTATACTTTTGATATACATATGGCTGTATAGTGAAAAAAAGCTGATTAAAACCACTGCTATTCAAAAACCTCACAGACATTTATCTGCTCAGGTATATTATTATTTGTAAGCAAATTGACTTATGGAAATCAAATATAAAAATATTTGATGACATTTGATGCTCATCCGCTTATACAGACATATTGTTTAAGAAAAATGCAACTTACCTTGTCGTAATATGTGAAGATGCCATTGAATTGCTCAGCAGTCAGCGTCATGCCCTGCAATAAAGTATTAAAAATAAAGTATAGACATTGTAAATATACACCATAATGTTTGAGTAAATGCAAAACATTTCAAACTCCAATTTTATCGGTTTCCTACCTGGAATTTCAGTAAGAAGTTCTCTTGAGCTGGTAAAAGCCTTAAAAGAGGGCATACATTAGTAACATTTATTTGTGAGATTGTCATAGTGTTGTGTGAAACACATTCTAAAAGCATGCTTACCTAGCCATTTCAGAGAGGCCCAGTTTTCCATCCCCATTCAGATCAAACATCTGAAGCTAAACATGAGCAAAGAACCAATTATTATAATGGGCAATAACTTACTTAATACTATAATAGCACTCTAGTTCTACTTGGTAGAATCCTTTATTGTTGAAATGCCATTCTGGTTTGTTTATATGCTAAACTCAATCAGACTTTACCTAAAGGTCCTTAGTCACTTAATAGGACAAGATAAACCTCTATTAAACCCATAATTTAGAAATTGTAGTATTGTCAATCTTAATGCTAAAGTTGATAAATATATTACAAAGATAGTACTGCAGCTAGTAAAATGTAGTGTCTGGCTTCACTTGTCCATGCTAACCTTCAACCTTAAGTATTGGTTGAGTGATTAAAAAGACTCAGTGAGTGGAAAATGGAAATGTCAGACATGGACATAACACCCACCCTCAAAACAAACAAGCTAAAACAAACAAACATAAAACCGTACAAACAAAAAGCTTAGTGGAATTCTTTGTGCAGAAAGAACCTGTTATGATAAAACTGACAAATAATTCTGATCATTTCTTCTGATCATATTTTTTTTCATATTTGAGTTTAAACTACTAATGTAGATTAAAATGTTAGTAAATGAAGTACATTTTACATACAACTTGTCAAACATTTATATAATAAGAGAGTAGTATAATGCTTTGCTTATAGTCAAGTCAAGTTATAAGGTTTTATAATGAATAATACTTACAATGGTCTGTGTGTACTCATGCAATTTCGAGTCATCATAATGTTTGTTGGCCTTTTTCATCAGATCTGAGAGAAAGTTCTTAAAAAAAAGATTTGGTTATTTACAGATGAAAAATACACAAACTAACAAAACACTCCCATTAATAAATTAAACTTTATTAGAATTAAAACTAGTAAAGAATGTTGCAATGCGGTACTAAAAAACTTAAGCAGATATTTGCATTTCAACAAAATATGCATTTCCAAACCAAACCACTTACACTACTCAAATGTATTAATATTTGGCTTTCATTTAAAACGTATTCTTACTTTTACAAATGTAAACTTAATGTGACATTTCCAACTGTTTCAATACATTTTGCATAATTTACTGTTCTCTAACAAGAAGCTTAATGGCCAGATTCACAACAGGGGTTTGATGCATTAATCAACCAATACATTTTCTGATTTAGTGAAAATTGGTAAACAGACTTCCTTATCATGCTGTTTACATTTTGACAACAAAAGACCAAGATGACACCTAACAATGGATCAATAGTACTCTACCATTGTGAGGCTTTAAACAGAGGGAAGTGGCCATGGAGCTTAGTCTCATTTGCAGGTTGCAACAGATATACAGAGTGACTGAAAGACCAGTCCTCAGTGGACCTCGGTGCTGTTCTTTGATGAAAGTTGATTCATGCAGAGGAAAAATGATGGCCCCCAACGATGTTGGAGATGATAAGGAAAGTGCTTTTCATAAACCACTGTTACCTTTGGTAGCGGTGGAGTTATATTGTGGGTCAGTGTGTCTAGTCAATACAGAATGGTCCTACAATTTTGGAATGGTACAATAACAACCGCATACTACACGAACAACATCATGAATTCCATCATTGCACCCTTGCATGAACAAAAACAGGCTTAATTTGATCTTCATGAATGACATTGCTCCTGCACATCAAAGTTGTATCATTAGGGATCAGATGATCAGCTTGGTGTAGAGGCTTATAACTCTGCACCTCGGAACCTCATTGACTTGATGGCCACCCTTCAAGAAGAGTAGGTTTCCATGCCTCAACAGACAATAAATCAACTTGTGAAAACCATAAAACATTATTGTCAAGCTGTAATTAATGCTCAAGTGCACACGACAAGTTTTGGAGACAATGACAGTTTCTGTTGGGTTATACCAATTATTTGAAATGAGAAAAGCACCATTACACGTAGCGTAAATGGTTTATGTTTTCCATACATTTTAAAAGAAAGCCAAATATCCCTAACATTTTGTGACTTTTTGTTTCAGCAGCAAAAGATATTTACATATTACTTAGGTTTGTAAGTGTACTTCTCACCATTTTTCTTCAGTTATGCCTGGCATGCTAAGTTTTGATTGCATTTCAAACTTAGCACTTATGCTGCCTAATTATTTATAAACAGCCATGTCTGCAAATTTTATCAGAGTATATAATATTTAAACCAAACAATCATACAATTATGACCACTATCCGAATATTGTAGCACTACAGTGGATCATGGTCCACATCATCATCTTGGCATAATTTTAATGCCATATGTTCCTCATGACACAACCCTTTTCTTGGACTGTGGAAAGAACTCAGAGCACACAGTGGAAACCCAAGTGGACACAGAAAGAACATGAAAACTATCCCACTTAGGACTTTCTTGCTGTGAGACAACAGTGATTCCCACTAAGCCATACTGCACAATGTAACAAAAACAAACACAAATTCAGGAATTTAATCTTAAAACTTACTTTCAGCTCATTTGCTTCAATGTAGCCACTGCGGTCTGTATCATACCTTCTCCAGGCCTGTAGACATAAACATATTCAAGTAAGACTTGTAAACATGCTCATAAAGAAACCAGTTCTCTTCATTAACTAAAACTAAAACTTGTCCACTGTCCTACCAAGTGTACTCATAATACACATTTAGATTATTATTAGTGGTTGCGGTAGACAATGTTAGTCTAGAGGGTAGAGGTATAGATTCTAACTGCAAGGTTGCCAGCTGATATATTATTCTAACTATTACTAATAGTAAAGTTATGATTATAATGATAGCAATATCAATACATCAGTGTTGATGCATCTATTGGTGTTACACTGTTACGATTGGTGTTGATGAACCACTTGAAGTGCGTCCAAAATCTTTCACACCTCAAGCACTATTAGTAAATAGTAATAGTAATGGTAAATAGTAGCCATTGCCGAATCAGAAATAAAGCCTTCTGCTTTGTATACACGTGAGCACCATTAATGAAATTGTTCATAGTGAGAGCTAATCAAATAAAATAAATAAAAACAATATAATAAGGCAGATATTTTGGCTGGCTAAAGGACCATGCTCAAATGTTAGTCTATCACTTCCCCAAATACTAGCGTTCCATTTGATTCAACACATTTCAACACAATGTGAACTAAAATGTAAGTATTCAGTACAAAAACTATGCACTAAATTACAGTGCTTTGAACTAAATAATCCGAATAAATGTACTAATTATTGGAATGTTGTGTAGCACATTGCCATATTGACAGACATTGAATCAAGTGCTTGACTGTATTCATCTAAGAAGCAAACTTTTACAATCTTGACAACTTTCCACAGTCCATTAATATTATTTTTCTAGTCAGATTGCATTATAAAATATAATATTATATATATTTAGACCATAAATGCTTCATATACGTTTTTAAGAATACTTTGAAATAGATTGTGAATATACATTTGTTTAATTTGTTTGTTCCTGTCATTTTCAAATGAGTTTTATTCAGCTCAGATGAGCATTACCAAAAAACAAGAAGAATCGCACTGCAATGTTTAATTTACTGTTTCTGTTTCTAGCACAACTTCTTATGAAAGATAGATGTTCCACTTTGCCCTCAGACCTCTCAAGAGTACTACTGTGGCCTTTCTATAATGTATTACTCTGCAAATAGAAGTTTACAGTTTGAAAGATTTGCCCAGTTCACAAAGTCATTAAAATGCTTTCCTTTAATCCTTTGCTACTAGATGTAATAACAGTTTTTCTTTTTTCTTTTCATATGATGTATTTCCAGCTTTGCATAATGAAGTAATAAAAGTGAGAACATTAACACTCCTTGCTATAAACTTGAGTCTGTCGTTTCTATTAAAGAACAAACAGTAATAATGGCACTGCCTAGTGACTACAGTTTTTTTTTTGTAAATTAAATTGTGTGTTCCGGGAGATATTGTGAGTTAAAATTATTGGTCAATGAAGCTTTTGGTCAAATACACATGTTTACTTAGGTTTAAATGTTCTATTGCATATAAAAGGTAGGTGTGATTATAGCAGCTAATAATCACATAATTTGCGTTTCTACTAGGTTGTTCGTGTTCTAACTGAAGTTGTTTGTAATATTCACTGTATTGATTTTCAGGATATGTAACATTTATGCCATTTGATCAATATAGTGCATCAATGAAAATACTTTGTTTTACTTCATGGCAACAACTTATTTACTTAAAGTGTATAAAGATAAACTTAATAGGTCAGCAACAATCATTACCGCCATGAATTCAGAGCTGGAGCCCAAAAACTGTCTGAAGCAAAGCAGGAAGTTCTGTTCTGTTGGCAGGATCTGGACCAGCTACAATAAAGCAATGACAGTTGGTTGTAATGGTTTTAACATTTTATGGAATATAGCAATAGCAAATGTTCTGTATATTTAATTTGATGTTAAAAGACAAGTGGTGAAAAAATGATTGAATGAGAAGAGATTTATAATAAATGAATTTAGTTGTCATATTATGTACTTCATGCAGGGTTCATGCATTTCATTCCAAACTTAACATACAAACGTCCATACCTCTGCCAACTCAATCCTTCCGTCTTGGTTCTGGTCAAATTTCTGCATGAAGTCTTTGAATGAAGCATCCTAAAACCAACAAAAATGTTTGCTGAAGCATCTATCTGCTGACATTCTAAAGTCATCTTCATGTTACTGTGAAAGATAATCCGTTTGGCGAAGGCTGGTCACAACATACATATTTTTGACACTGATAATGCTAAACAAATTTAATGTCACCATTTCTTTTATTTATTATTATTTAATTTATTATTGTTTGCTGAGTTGTACTGAATCCTGGTTTAATGTGTGTATGTGTGAGAAAGTGGAATAAGCATGCCACAATGCAGCCTAGGCACCTAGTAAACCTGTTTAAACATGAAACAGTATATGGTGTACTTATTTATGCAAAGTAGTTTATTCAAATATTTATTGGGCATAACATACAAACCACAAATCCAAAAATAAATTTGCCCTGTATGTGCCCATTTTGTGTTTTCATGTGTTTTCACTTATGTTCTGTACAATGGGCCTAATTCATTAATTCCATTAATTAATGATCATCCATTAATTCAGATCATAAAACAAGCCCTCTAAAACCATTCATCATTGACTATTACTCAATTAATATTTAATGATTTGTTATACTGGATTTCCTCTGCTAATCAATGATCCATTCATCAGAATCAGAATCAGAATCTGCTTATTATTGCCATTGTCAATGAACAGGATTCACAGACTAGGAATTTTCTTTGGTGTAAAGGTGCAGATATATATAAAATATATAAATATAAAGAAAAAATATAAAGAAAAGAACAAGGAACAAGGAAACATATGTGAAACAGTATTAATGTGACTGAGGTAGAGTTATGAGGTGACATGGCTCTAAGTGTTCATTCTTGCAATGCTAGATGCAAATAACCCTACTGACTGATTATATTTATTTCAATTATTTATTTGTATACTTATTCACAGTTAGCACATGTAGATGAAGCATAACACATATATCAACAAGTTTTTTACAAATATTTTTAAACAAAATGATTCATGTCATAAATAAAAGTGCTAGATTAAAAGCACCAGGTAAAAACAGTTTACTAAACCATTTTCATTGCAGTCTTATTGCAAATATGACCATAAATAATTTTTTGAATGACTTAGAATAGATCTTTATTGATAGTGGTACATAACGCTCTAAACATGATCCGACACTTGTGCCCAGATTGTTGTTTGGTTCACAGGTCATCAATAAAACATCTTTTTGCAATCACTAAATTATTTTGAATTTCCGGCTGCTTGTTTTTAAATGGAACATGTTTGTATGCAATTTAGTAATCTAAACTCTGTGACAGATTTGTGAAAGGCTAATGAAAAACTTGCTGTTAAAATTTTTATATTAGTATAGATTTTTGTGTTGGCACATTTTAATTATCTTCTCTATGCATTATGACCTTTGTTCTTTTATTCATTGTGATATCGTTTATCCATGTCTGGGTAACACTGATCTGATTAACACTGGGTAACATTTGGTATGATTTAGAAACCATATGAAACTGTCAGAGCGGGTCACACACAAATACACACTATTTCTCCAACTCTCACTTAGGGTGCCAACTTGGGTTCTGACACTATCTTTAAAGACTTTTGGTCAACTTTTAGCTGTAAACTAGGAAACCCATACAGACACAGGAACATTATGCAAACGCCATGCAGAATGCACCTTGGCTGCTTGGTTGGCATATTTAATTATAATATACTGAATAGCTGGTTATCTTATTTAGTAACAAAAAGTAGTTATACATCTAGTTTCTAACCAAAAAAGTGAACCCCCAGCATCCATCAGTTATCCAAGTAATCTCACATTCCCTCTCACTAAGGCCTGGTCTAAAGTTTAAAGAGGACTGGCGAGAACCTGACACAAAGTCAAATGTGATTTACCATTTAGCTTTATAAGGTGTTTTGCTAATGCAAGAGATTGTAACTTTTACTTAAAGATGACATAAATATTTAAACATCAGAACAGATTTGTAATTACTTACCACACCAGCTCCTTTTCGTGCACTCTCCAGCTGACTGATGAAATTCTCAAGCTCCTTGCCCTCGATGTAGCCATTACCTGAATAATAAATATTCCATTAACATTCTGGTTTACATGAAACATGTGTTAATATTTCTCATTATTCATTTCACTTATAATGGATTTGACAAAGATTGCCACGCAGTAGTTAATTTGGCTGGATGGCTGCCTAGCCATAAATCTGGCGTCACAACAAGCACTACATTGCTTAATTAAAACCTTGTGACAGCTCATAGGACCTAAACTGTAGATGCCTTGTATAAGATGCAAACATCATTTTTTAGCTTGTTTCTTTAAGAATGCTTTAGTATTCAATCCAATCCATTATCCACTACTATTTATCATGCCATGGCAAAGCAACTAAATTAAGCACTGCAGGGGAAATACCCACAGTGGGATTTACAGTCAAACTAACCCAACACTAGAACATAGTTAATACTGTGGCATTCATTATGTGACAAATTGCACTGTGTTTACATTCCATTTTCACTTTTTTCATTAAAAAAATGCAATTATTCACTTTAATTACACTTTACATCCATTTTTGTCTCTCTTTGAAATGCTGTTTGTACCTAAACTCATAAAAGTGTAATACACTAATATGATTTTAGTAATAACAAAAATAATTAAT
>JAOTRQ010083937.1:0-11285 GCA_028565875.1 Hoplisoma paleatum
GTCGTCCACCGTTGTTGTTTGTGAATGTCGCTTGTGCATCAGATTTACAGACGTGAACACGCCAATACAAAAGTTCCATGTCCAAATGCGATTAATTGCGTTAAATTTTTTAACGCGTTAAAATCTTTGTAATTAATTAACCGAAATTAACGCGTTAAAGTCCCGGCCCTAAAATAAACAAATGTTACTAATATTTAATAATATATATATCTGCCATTAATGGGCAAATGCTGAAAAAAACAGCTTACCTTGGCAAACATATATCAAATTTTATTTACAACTCTGTGAAGAAAAACATTACAAAACCACAAAAATGAAATAATACGGCAAAATAACTATCATCATTTATTTAAATTTTTTTAAATTTACATTGGTCAAATGTAATAATACAGCTTTGCAAATACTGTACTTTCACATCCATTTAACTGAGTTGATATGTTAAAGAAGGTTGCATACTTTAATTCATTCATATTAGTAAACAATTCATTCTCATCGGATTAGTAAGAGCCAGGAACACACCCTGAACAGGGCATCACTCATTCACTCACTCGCTCCCCTTCCTGTCATCACTACGCCTAACATTTTTACTCCCACATTTTTAAAATGTGAGTTGTAATGTGAGTGTTTTCCTCTACTTGATCTCTTTTACACTATGCATATTGGACACTGCAACAATCCATTTACTAACTTAAATTGTGGTAGTTACGTATTTACATGCATGTCCTTCACAACGAGCGACTAGAGGAACTCAGGTTTTCGGACAAAGAAGGACAAAATGATGTTTCTGTCCAAGCTTTAAAGTCAGCTATACTTTACGTAATGTATTTAGCAAATTTAAATAGGCATTCCAATTGTTATATAAATAATTAATTTAAATGATCAATATAAATGTGCTTTGAACATTGAATCAAGAACAGATTTAATCAAGATGTGTAAAATTTAGTAAAGATTGTGTAAAATCCTAGTAGATGCTTCGAAATTCTAAATATTTCTGTATTTGTGCAGCTAACAACACAAGGGTTTGGTCTCTGTAGTGGATTAGATGCTTTAAAAAATAAAACCCAGATGCTTCAAATAATTTAATTTAAATAAATTCTTCTTTCACTGGTTTCTTTCCTTTGCTAAACACTGCTGTGTGGTAATTTGTGTGAACACTAGATGGAAGCATCATTACGTACCATGTTTTTACTTTCTCAGGCCACCTAGTGGTACTTTAGCTTTGATGGTAAGCACGTTGTGTGTAGTTATAAATCTATCTAGTGCATTCTGGACCACACTACACCCATAACTGCTATTTCTTTAGTTTACAGTTTTAAAAACATCTGTACCACATCATACACTGTATCTACTATGCACAGACTACACAGCCCCGCTGGACCCGGTTTTACTAAATTGTACTCAAGAATGACGAAATAATGCCCTATTATAATAATTGATTCATGATCTTTTCTAGAGTTGTTAAAACAAAGCTTTTATACACAGCACTACAAACCATACACTGAAAATAATAACTAGAATACTTTTAAAATATAGAACATTTACACACATTTATACATTTAACCTAATCAGTGCATTGAAACACACATTTAGTCACACTAGGAGGCAGCAGTGAGCACACATGCCTGGTGCAGTGGACAGCCCTAACAATAGGCCTGGGTAGCTGGGCATTTCAGTCCTCCCAGTTAACTCTTGGAATAAAACCGTCAACCTTGCGATCACATGCCCAATTCTCTAACCACCAGGCCCCAGCTGCCCCATAGCAACTTGACTTTCTTTTTAAATCAGAAATATTATAATAACAGCATGCCAGTAATCAGAATGTATGAATACAGGTTATTATAAAACTAACAATGTCCACATTAACAGAATTATTTACTGGTATAGATAAACTAATTAACAAAAATAAATAACTAAAATTAAAAGAAAAAAATGAACAAAAGAAGTGGAGGAGTGGAATCAAACATGGCGAAATGCAATCGAACCACGGTGCCTTACTGGCTGTTATCACCACATTGCCAATAACCTTGGCTAATAGCTTCTCATAAAACATTTCACAAAGACGACAAGCATTAGCAAGTAAACCTTAAATTCATGTAAATGTAATAAATGCAATATTATTACAAACATATGTATTATAATTATGAATTATTAATGCAAAAAGCTATGCCAGAGCATTACACATTCTTGCAACTGTTGTACAATAGGTGAAACAGTAATGAATCATTTGCTCCAAAAGCACTATAAAATAGTGCATGACCTGCGTTTTAACAAGTAACTGCCATTGTTGTTCCATTTGATGTTAACACCAAGACAAGTGGTAATTCGCACCTCTTCTTTAGTTCACTAAATAGCAAGTGCTTGTGCATTGGGAGTAAACAGGCTCCTTGTACGGTCACACAGCAATCTTGGAAGATGCCTGTTAGATCTAAAATGGACGCTTTGGGATTATGAGTAATATGGTAAATATAGTAATCTGGTAAATCTGGTGTTTATTTCGTACAGTATTATATGTTGTGTTGAGAAAAAAGCAGAGCAACAATACGAATTTGCTAATTAATTAAAAAAATAATTTGGCATAGTCTGCCTGTCTTTTAGGGTAGTTGTAGCATGACAGTTATGCTAACAGTAAGGGGAAAAAGTAAAGTCACTATCTCAACCCCACCTTTGCCAGGTCGCCAATGTTGGACCATTGAGCAAGAGAGAGAGATTACAGTACACCAGTACCCAGAGGAAACCCACACAAACTCCATACTTGGTAAAAACATTTAAACTGCACACAGAAAGTCCAGCATAACCTCACCAATAAAGTAAGTGTCTTTGAAAAAATAATATTACTTTATTCATTCAAACATGTTTGTGTTTTCTGTGTGTTATATGTGTGTTTCTGTAAACATCTCAAATGTGTTTGTTGGAAAAAGAGCGTAACAATAATCCACATGTCTGTGTGTAGGAGAAACGTTTTAATGACCCCTACTGCTTTTCCTACATTGTTGTTATTTTCCCTCAGCTACAGAGCTGGATCAGAGACAAATGTCTTAAACCATGAGGCCGTCTTTCCACCCGAACATCATCAGTATGTCTAATAATAATAATAATAAAACACAATTGCTCTCAAGTTACCAATCAAATACGCCCAATCAAATAAAGAAATATAAATGAGCAGAAAAAGAACAAATGGATGATTTTGCCAATAAACCTAACTGGGTGGGTGGGGGGAAGGCATTGTTCTTCTTGAGGAGTGGACGTGTGAGGTTATGTCTGACTCTGTGACCGTGAGTGAGGAAGAAACAACAGGAGGGCTATTAAACAGGAAGATCTTTTACACATGGCCGTTTCTACAAATAACTAACGTATCTACTGACAAACAAAGAAAAACGATCAATTTATTTTAGTTTAGTCTATGCCACAAACAAAGCAGGTGGTTGCCATGCAATCAGAATTGAAACATTCTAAACACGTTCTTAGTCTTAGTCACTGAAACCAAAGTCTGACAGAGCAGGGTGATAATTCTAGTGGGAGTTTGTGAGCATTTGTAAATGACAACCGAAATGTTTGAAATCGGTTTGTTTCTTCAAATGTTTGTATTTTCGGAAGTCATAAAACTGCACAGCATAAACCTAATTATGATGAAGGTTTTTAGTTTATAATTTGTGTTTGGCTCAAGGACACACAAGTGCCAACCTGACAGTGGTGGCACTTGAACCTGCAACCTTTTGATTACTAGCCAAGTATCTTAACTGCTCCCAACAGCTGAATCAAGTTAAATCTTTTTAGTGTTAACAGGTGAGTAAAGAAACCAATACAGCAATAAAAATTGAAGTGGACTTGTGCAAGTCTTTAATGTCTCCAAACCCCCAAACATAAGTGACAAGAAAATAGATAATTAGGATTATTTGATGGAAATATAAATTGTTAAGAAAAGGTTAAGATAAGTTCAGTTCAGAGAATTGCCAACACCATTAGGTCATTTTGTTTATTTTATATCATTTAATTCCCACAGTAATGTCCTACATGCCACCGTTTCAACCTAGTGAGCGTTTTTACTTTATTAATTTGCTTTATCTCTCCCCATGTTCAGACCAGCGCATTGCTTTACCTGTACAAAGATAATCTAGTTCCTGCATCATTTAAGGTTTTATGCTTTTTTACTAATAAATTGAATTAAACCATATTTTGTATCAATATATGTGATATTATGTTTTGTTTTTTTGTAAAGTGCAAAGTTACCCTCAGATGTGACATGGAAATAAAATCTAATCTGGGAGATTATTATTATAACTACAATATATGTGTTATCCTTTACAAGCTTTCATTTCATTATTCATATAATGTATAAATGTACAAAAATGTCTCAAAATTCATTTTTATAATGCATTTTAAGTTTAATAAATATTTCTAGATGTTATTTAAACAGTGTGGTTTTTATTTTAGTTTTTTAAAGACAGCACATTGAACTTCATAATCCAAGCTAATGCACTTGCTTTTATATTTCCCTTTTGGTTCTGCGTGTCTTTCCCTGATTATATCCCCTATTAAAATGCAAAGCTTTGTTTAATTTTTCTCACTGTGTGTCACTAGCAAGCAACATCTAACTGCTATAGTTTCCCTTCCTCTCCCCATTTGTACTTCCATTACATAACCCACAAAGAATTTCAGTCAGACTGGACAGTTAAGTGCCAGTGAGGAGTCATGGTGAATGGAGTGGGTGGGCATAATATCAGCACAGAGCCAAGATAGTGCCATTTTCTAATTCCTTGAAATAGACCAGCTGTTTCAACTGTTACAATAAACCATTGAATTGCTTAGCTGCTTAACAGTTAAACGTATAATATATTTATCTGATCATAAGAGTGGAGTAGGAGCAGCTGGTTTTTGTAGACCTCTGGTAAATTCTCACCTCTCGTCCCAGTCTGTAAGGAATTTAGTCTCCTCTCCCAGTGTCTGAGTGTCTTTTCTTCTTTTAGTTCCCTGCACACTTTATTATTACTTTCTTAGTACTATATTATCCCAACACCTCTGAACAAACTTGCCCTCAGCTGTACAATGATGTCCTCTTCTACTTGTTCCTTATGAACATTATGTTCCTTCTAACTTGTGTTCTTGTACTTCTCATTGTAAGTCGCTTTGGATAAAAGTGTCGGCTAAGTGCAATGTAATGTAATGTAAATGTAACCTTTGAAAACAATTCAAATGTTTTGGCAAAAAGCATACCAAGAAATTAAGTGTTTCCATTCTTTATGCTAGAACTTGATAACAGTATGGTCTTTTTCATCTTTGGACCGGAGAGCACAAGGTACGTTTTCAGATCTGAGGCAATGCTGTCTGAGGGATCAGAGATCACAGGCGATCAGCTAAGATCTGCTCCTTTGACCTTTATTCACTAAAGGGCCTTTAAAATTTCTGTATCATTTAAACAATGTAATGCACAACAGAGGGAAAACTATGCAACCGTGCAAATCCTCCTTTCTTTGAGAAACACTGTAAACATTTCAACGATGATCAGAAACATTTGTTGGCGAGCTTAAGATTCTCTGATGCTCCTGAAAGACTTTTGTTGATAACGTCTTAGTAGTGTAGTAATGTCTTACATATATGTTTGAACATACATCAAAAGTCTTTTTTTATGTGTTACAGGCCTGAAATGCATTGATCTATATTGGCAAATATTCATACTGTACTGATTTAATCATTAATATACATTCATCAATCATTATTGTACTTGACTATAAACTAAATAAAGTCAAAGTATAAATGAAAAAAAAATTGCAATTTGTTTTCACATTAAAAAAATTTGAAATTATTTTCCTACTATTGTGCGTTTTTACACAAACACACATTTATACACACCAGTGAACACATACTAGTGGCAACAGTGAGCACACGTTCCCAGCACAGTGAGCAGCCCTAGCCACAGTGCCTGAAGAGTAGTTAAGGTCTAGGTACCTTGCTCAAGGGTTCTTCAGTCATGACCTGTTGAACCGATAACCAGCCAATCACAAGCCAAGTCTCTAACCACCAGGTCACAGCTGCCCCTACTTATTATTATTATAATAGTATATTATATTATTAATATTGCACTATATAATTAAACAATTTGCACATCCTGAAATTCTTACATTTAGTATTTAATTTTATATAAACAATATTTATTATATTAATGATTCATTGATTAATGAAAATGATGTTTATTTAAGAATGATCAAAGACAAAGTAAACGTATTATTGTGTCTCACCAGTCCTCCGAGCTCCACATCTAGATCATCTGTAAGAATGATGATGATGTTGCTTGCTGTTCGACAGTTTGCACACCTCAAAATACAAGTACAAAAAGTAAAAAGAAACAGCACAGCGACCTTGATAACTACCCTGCTGTGTCTTCCATGTGCTTCCGTCTCCATGAGCACTCAACACCGGTACCTAATCCAACAAGAAAGAGGTTCCGTCCTAATGTTCGGACCGTGGCAGCTGTGGATCGGTTCTCTCAGCAGGATGGACCGAATATAACTTGAGGAAGTGAAACTGTGGTCATATGACTTTCCTCGGCTTGTAAAACTTTAACCTGACGCTTAAGATCTGCCGAAATGAAATTAGGCGTCACAATACTTGTTAATATTATCTGCTGGAACAGAAACGTGCAGTTTTCAACGTAGCAGCTAATTCGGTTTTTATGAGTAACTTAAGACAATAACGTTAAAAGACAACGCTAATGCTGCTACTACTAATATTAATAATGATGATAATAGAATACTGTGAGGTTTAGATTAGAGTAAGGTAACTATTTATATAGTTTGTTTAATATGTGTAAATGTTCTAACAGGAAGTCATGCACTTGTTATATCATGCATATGATCTACATAATTTACAATTTGTGCAGTAATAAAACTTGTTACATCGCTTACATATCTGCGAAACTTTATTTATCAAAACTAAATAAAATAAAAATAATAAAAAGTAAAATAAGCTTTTACACAATAAAAACTAAACTCCTAAATTAAAATAAATATTACAATTCTATATGTATAGTGTGTGTGTTTACATTTTGTACTATATTTATGTGGGGATAAATGTGAATAGAATAAAACAATACTGCTCATTTCAGTCCAACGTCATATGTTGAAATTGGTAGTATTTTATTTAAAATATGACCAAATGAGCTTCGGTTGACTCTTTTTTTTCAGTTACCTCAGGTAAACGGAAGGTGGCGCAAGTTGTTTACAGGTCAAAATTCACACAATCGAAAGAATCGACTCTTTTTTTTCAACCGATTCAATTGATTCAGACTCGGAAGTGTTCTGATGTCATCAGCTACTGCTAGGTTTAAACCCTCAGAGGTGACAGAACCTTCATTCAAAGTTCAATTTCGAATTAGGACCTGTTACTTAAATATGTTTTAAAGGTGAAGTTTAATAGCTAGACTATATTTATTTAAATATGTATAACACTGTTGTTATGTAACGTGAAGTAAATACAATTCGCTAGCGGAAGAGTCGTGACACACAAACCATGATTCCTTTAAAACGCAGAAGAGGAGATACAACCATTAAAACAGAAGTGCAAGATAACAGTGCGTGTAAATTTCATGATGTTGTTGTTTTTATATTGGAAAGAAAAATGGGCTCTTCCAGGAAATCTTTCCTCACTCAACTTGGAAGACGTAAAGGATTTCTGATCGAGGATTCCTACAGGTAGAGACAAGAACCTCCAATACTACACATAAACTGCACCAAAGTGATTGAAGTGTTAACAGTGTTTTGCTATTGCAGGTCTGCAATCACACATGTTGTGTCAGAAAACAACAGTGGAGATGAAGTTCAGCTTTTTCTTGAGAAACAAACAAATGGTGAGTTTTTGTCGGAGTCGGTTCACCTGCTGGACATCAGTTGGCTGACCGAAAGCATGACCAGTGGGAGTCCTGTTCCAGTTTTGGACAGACACAGATTAAAGGTAATTCTTACCCGTAGAATATACAAGAATTAACATAATACATTTGATGTTGTTTACTTTATTTTGGGGTTGTTCTTTGTAATGCATACAGGGCAAGTGGACATCCGTATATAACCTGCTGATTAAATATTAAAACATTCATGGATGTAAATAACCTCAAATCAATTGCAATGTGTTTGTTAAGAATTATTTCTGTTATTTAGCATTTGAACCTGCCGTGGCTTGATAGTGAGAGATGGTGAGTAACATATCTCTGGGCACCTTGGCTAGGGCTGCCCACAGTGCCAGACATGTGTGCTCACTAGTGTGTGTAAATGTGTTGTTGTTTTTTCATTGCGCAGATTAGGTTAAATACGGAGGAATTCACACTCAGCACAGTGGTGAAAATTATTTGAAATTCTGAATTAACCGTCTGTGTATTATCATCCTACATGTGTTTATGTGAAGGACTTTTATTGTGGCTGATCATAGTTGCAGGTTTGGCAACAGTTGTTTTCAGTCAAGTTTTTCAAAAACTAGTCAAAACAACTGGCAGAAATCAACTAATAACATGACCGCTGCAGCAATTTGCCAGCTTTTAGCCTATTTTATTTGGTAACGATTGATTTTTAAAATGGACAAACCCTACTTAAGTTAAAGTACAGGTTGTAAAAACTACTTACACAAAGCATACACTATAAAAACGACGTAATCACAAGTCAATGTAATTAGTTTTTTGTAATTAGTATTTCTGCGCTCATATCTGCTTGGGGTTTACCTGGATGCTCCAGTTTTCTCACACAATCCCAAAAAGTCAAGTTAAGATAAACTGGAGATACAAAATTGTGTTTGGCGGAGTTTCAATAAACTTGCGTACCTATATATCCTTGTGTAATGAGTTTTCTGTTATAAATGTAACTAAAAGTGTAAAACATTACATTTAAAATTACATATAACAAACAAGACCTGAATGATGATTTCTTGTTATTTAGACCACTCCAAAGTCCTTAACAGTCACCCCTTCTGTTGAAATAAAACGTTATGCCTGTCAAAGAAGAACTCCTCTGAAACATCACAATGCATTTCTTACAGTAAGTAGTTGTCTCGATTTCTTTTGTATTTTTTTTTATTTATCCTAGCTAGCTATGTATGTGTATATGAGTGTATTTAAAACATACGTTCATAAAAAGCATTCATAAACGAGCACTCAAGCAACACACAACCGTGATGAAATGTTGGGCAGTGGACGTCTTGTATCGAGCAGGAATTGCAAAACTGTAACCTTGTTTAAGTATTATCATCCTTGATCAAAAGTACATTTTAATGCACTAATGTGTAAAAACCTTTCAATACAGTCCGTGTCAGTGCTTCTGTCTTTGGTAATCCACTTTAAATATCGATTTCAATGGACCGTAATGCAACACCAGTGAAATGTAGAATTTTATAAAGCAATTACTGTAAAGCTGATTGTGTTGTACTGCAGGAACCTTTGGATGTTTTGGCTCAAAATGCAGAGTTTACTGAAAACGAGGGCAGGAGTGTAGCTTTTCGGAGGTCTGCATCTGTTTTGAAAGCTCTCCCATTCGCTGTCCGTAGAATGGAAGATTTAAAGGACTTACCTTGCTTAGGTGAACATTCTCTGAATGTAATAAAGGTACGCAAATACAATCTGATGTTCATATTAAATATATTTGTTGTTTATGATCAGTATCTGAGACCAGATTTTATTCATTTAGGAGATTTTAGAAGATGGTGTCTCGAGAGAAGTGGAATCAACAAAAAGGTCTAAGCAGTTTCAGGCCATGAAGGTTTGTCGCCGTATTGTAAATGACAAAATTATATTATTCATTTGTATAATGTTTTAAATAAGGGTTTTTGTGCAGTCACTGACAGGTATTTTTGGAGTGGGGGTTAAAACCGCAGATGGATGGTTTAGAGAAGGTATACACAGCCCGTCGGAGCTTATGAACACAAAGCAAAAGCTAAACCAGGCACAGCAAGCAGGTAAAGCACTTGTGAGTGAGTGAGTCTGTGTGTGAGAGAGAGAGAGAGAGAGTGTGAGTACACACAAGGAATTTGGTTTCGGCACTGATAGTATTCCTAAAGTACATTTTCGAGTAACAAAATTGTATTTTGCAAATCAACAAAACGTGAAACTTTAAATATTCAAAATATTAGACTTTGCACCATGGATACCTGGATATGTGTATTATTGTTTGTAAGTACATGTATGTATGTAAGCAGTGGTACACATCATGCTATATTATGTGGAACATATTGGTATTTATCTGCATATATAACAATATATAAATATATAATAAAGCGTATAAATGTAGGATACTATGAAAATATACAAGGATGTAACATAGCAATATTTAAATTAATTAATAAAATGTATAATAAATAAAACATTATGGGACAGTGCATCAGTCTTACAGTTTGTAGCCATATTTCGTAGCAGGTGAAGAGTTTATGAGTCGGTGATAATTTTGTCTGCGGGTTCTTTTTTTTTTAGGAGAACGAGTCCAGCAGGGACAGCAGAGATGCACTGATGATTGTTGACTTTACTAGTTGCTGTAGTCTATTGGATGGATGGATGGTTTTTTTGTTCTTAAAATGGTTTATCACCTGTTGGCCAAGCTTGGTTAATGTATGGTTATTGTCGATCCACACTGTTTTTATTGTTTCAGTTATGATATACTGTATGAAATTGTGCATTCTGGATACCTCTTCTTGTATCACTTAAATCGTACTCCCCTTCCTCAGATTAAAGACTTCTAATCTCAGCCCTGCTGTGGCGTGGCTCCACCAAAACAATTAATTGTGTGTGAGACAAAGTGGGATGGCTGAGGAAATTCCTTATTGCAGATGTGGCTTCTCAACAGAGACTGGGGGGTTATGTTATACTGGTTTATTTGTGAATCTCGTGTGGGTGAAAAGAAGTGGTTGGAAACTACTAGGGCTGTCCACAACTGTTGGGCTGTAGGGCTGTCCACAACTGTAGGGCTGTTGTTGGTCGACCAGTGATCGACATTTACTTCAACAATTCGACTAATAGTCGACTAAAAATACCATTTAGACCGGGATACATATTTGTGAAGTTTTCCCTTTAATGCCGGGCTGCCGCAGATCACAATAAAGCATGATCACAAAAATGCAGCTAGAAATTTTTACAACACTGTTTTAGCCGATTTTCGGGAGAAATGCTGGGAGTCAACGTGTTAAATAATAAGTAAAACTAACCAGCCCTAGCGACAAAACAAAATGTACTTCATTATTTATTTTATTCAAACTTCAGATGGGCATCGGGTAGCTCGGCTAGTAAGCTACTTACATGTTTGAAGTAGTAATGCATGTTGGTG
>JAOTRQ010083948.1:0-11285 GCA_028565875.1 Hoplisoma paleatum
GGATATGCGAAGAGAAACATTTCATTGTACTGTACATCTGTATATGTGTAATGACAAATAAAATTTGAATTTGAAATTTGGATAGGCACCTAAGAAATTGACTGGGTGATCGACAGTGTTTAGGAATTAGCACGTTTTATAAAAACGTTATGTTAGGGAAAAACAATTCCAGGCATTTCTAAAGAATCCGAGTATAAGCAAACACAGCCATCCTGTCACAGATGCTAAGCAAGGCCTTTATCGTCCTAGTGTGGGCACATGACATGCTTTCGTACACACAACACACCTTTCAGGAGGGAAGTGGTTTGTGCACCACTCTATAGCTAAATCCATCTATAACCGCTGGAAACTGTCTGTTGGTATGTGTGTTTGATGACAGTGGTATTAATAATGCAACAAATGGTGCATACACCTTCATGAATCTGTTTACATGTGGAAGCATTAAGTCAGAGCATGCCCCGTGCACACAGCTGCTTTGCTGTGCGGTTGCGTCGTCTCTGTTTTGAGTTAAAGAGACAGGAAACCACACGTCTGGGATGCCTTGCTGCCTGACTCTCTACACGACCTGAACCAAGACTGAGGTCTGTTAAAAACACGATCGGCATAGCTAACTATGTAGAACTGTGTCATTAAAGTCACATTTACATAGATTAAACTATCTCTAAGCTACACCTGATAGCATTTTGGAGGCGTTTCATTGTAAATGTGGTTATTTAAAAGACCTGCTTTTAGGCAGTGTGTGCAAAAAAAAACAAACCAAAAAAGACAAAATGTAATCAATATTTAACCACAGATAAACACAAATTCAAAAGACAAATCAACACGTTGCTTGTTTGATCAATTTGCTCTAGAGAAATCTGTAAGTAAACAAAGACTTCCTGTGACTGTAAATAGAGCAAGATCCAAACTAATGTGTTTATTTTACTGCAACAGCGTCGTTTATCGAGCCTGAAAGTAGTCGGATGTATGACACACAAGTAAATGAATAAGAACTGAGTGTGTGTGGGGGAGGCACTAATCAAAAGCTTATTTCATAGTATGTCTATAATACTATATAGTAAATACCCAACCTGCATGTTCTTTATTATTTTTATCAACAAGTCAGGCTCGCCGAGTTCTACCGAAAAATACAGGACACAAGATAAGAACCCCAGGGACTGGATGCTGACCAATTTCAGGGCTTAAGACTTTGTGTTGCCTTTATATATTTCAATATTTTAATGCCTTTTTGCTTGGCTCCACATTAGTTCCACTGCAAAAAGAATAAAAGCTTAGGTCATAAGTTAAACCCTGTTCGAACCCTTTGACTGCTTGTAATAAAAAATATATGCTAAGCTAATAAATATAGGTCAAATAGAGAACCAAATCTTTAAAAAAGTACCTTTCAATATTTGATTTTCCTCCTCCGACTTATGTTGGGTTCCTGTTTATAACGGAAATGAAAATAAATTTAATGAAAAAGAGCTTCAGAGAAGATCTCAAGTACATTTTAACAAGCAGAAATATAAATTGGCTTTGATGATAGTTATTCTAATCCCTACACGTCACTAATTTTATACAATTAATGAAGCAAAAATCAAACGGGGACATTGTAGCCTAGTGGGTAGAGTGTTGGGTTGTGAACCCAAAGGTTGGGTGTTCATTCCAGGCTCTGCTACACAGCCACTGGTGGGTCCTTGAGCGAGACCCTTAACCCTGTCTGCTCCAGGGTCGTACATTGGCTGACCCTGCGCTCTGACCCCAACTTCCAGACAGGTTGGGATATGCGAAGAGAAACATTTCATTGCACTGTACATCTGTATATGTGTAATGACAAATAAAATTTGAATCAATTAGTATCGTAGCTCAACAGGTTTAAATGTGGACTTTCAAATGTACAGGGAACACCTAATTAAAATGGGAATGGTTAGTGATATCAACTTCCTGTTTGTGGCACATTAGTATATGGCAGAGGAAAAACTTTTCAACATGGGTGGTGAGCATGGCAGCCCAGTCGGCCATTTTGAATCCAACTTAACTTTTTTAATGGTCAGAAGGACATGTAACACATCAAAGTTATTGAGGATTTCACAAGAAAAACAATGATGTGCTTGGTTTTAGGATTTTTTTACTTTATTATCTCACAAGTTATTTACAAGTTAACGACCATGTTTAGGACCATGTATAAAAAGTGCTGCTTATTGTGTTGGATTGTCAATGCACCCCTCTTCTCCAACACTTGACACACTGATAGCAACTCCACAGTAGAAATGCTATTACAGGCTTCCAGTATCCTTTATTTCAGATGCTGTACATTTCCTATCCTCCCGGCCTTCAAAAGACCCCAAATATCATCCAAGGTCTAAGGGAATCAGATCAGGATACTTTGATGGCTATTCAACTGGCCCACAATGACCAATCCACATCCCAGGATACTGTGCATGTAGGAATGCTCATACCTGACACCCATAAGGTGTTGGTGCATCATCGAGATAAAAAAAACCTCAAGGAACGTACTATCTTCAGAGCATAAAGAGGGCAACAGACCATCATGTAGCAATTTTAGATATTTAGTGGCATTGAGGTTTCCATTGATGATCTATCTTTGTACCCCATACACCCCCATTATAACTTGGAGAAATCCAACGACTGGGAGTTAGTGTCCAACCAATAGCGGTGGTTTTATTTGTTCACTTCACCATTCACAAAAAAGTTTGCCTCATTACTAAACATAATGTTCTGTGTGAGGGTCAACGTTTGTTTTGCCCATTCTGCAAATTAAGTGCGCCAATTTGGTTCATCCTCGTTTAAGGGATGTTTGACTGATGCCACTCTCCAGTGACATGTGGCAAGTGCTACGCTGTAGGCTTTTGCTGAATGAAACTAGAACAGCCCCTGATGTGTCGTTTCGTTTTAGTTTTCTTGCGTCCACATTTTGGCAAATCAAACACTGAACCTGTTTCACGAAATTTGGCAAGCAGCTTGCTAACTGTAGCATAGGAGATGGGTGGTCTGGCCGGGTCTTACTGTGAAATCTGCTGCAATGACCCGGGTACTGCGTTCACCAGACATCAACACAATTTCTATCCGCTCCTCACGTGTTAACAGCAGCCACATGTCAATGGCTATAAACAAATAAAACCTTATAAACACAAAAAGAACTCGTGAAAAAATAAATTTACAACCAACCAAGTTTAAACCATTTTTTTCTTGTGAAAAGTTTGATGTGTTACATTGAGCCTCTTCCCATTGAAGAAAATTAAGTTGGATCCAAAATGGTCGGCTTCAAAATGGCCACTAATGTGCCACAAACAGGTAGTTGATATCTCCAACCATTCCCATTTTATTTGGGTGTATCCATATAAATGGCCCATCCTGTAGTTCACATTTATTTACTCCAAGAGTAACTGGACTAAAAAGGGGAAAGATGCAAACTGAATATGGAACTCACTATTTGGGAACAACAGCTTCTGGTTACACTCTTCGCCTTTGCAAGAACAGATATAGATCAGTCCACTCTCAGTCTCCTGTGGCTTCATTTCACAGACGTCGTTGTTGCTGTTATTTAGATTAATGCCATGCACAGGTAAGGATGGGGAGTGACACAATGTCTCAATAGTGTTGTTGTGTTCATTCTTTCTCCTGAAGGACCAAACCACACACAATGGTTACACAGATTATCGCATGAAGAGGAGGTCGATAAACACAGGAAATATCATAGGCTTTCACATCTGAAAACATTTTGAATAGTGTCAACAACAATAACAAAAAAAACAAAAAACAAATCTGTATATCTGACATGAGCATTCACTGAATAAAATGTTATAATGACAAAAATACATTACCATACCCGAACACTTATTCATCTTATGATTCTATAACTGTGTTGTTACTTAAAGTCTAAAAAATGATGTTACGGGCTAAATAAATAAATATAAATTAATCAATAATTACTAAATGATGATGATTAATGACTCGCTACAGCAGATTTAAATCTGCATTAGTGATCTGGCATTGAGTAATGGATTTTTTTTATAATCATCTTAAATTTATATTTACTTTTTTTTAGTCATAATAAAAGTTGGGCTGATGACAGATACTTAGATACATTAGATGATGCACGTGTGAGCAGCTGAATGATTTTTATACAACCAAACACATTTACACCATGAAATGGACAGACTCTGAAGGACCAGCTAAAAAGCCTACTACATTTGGCATCTGCCTGACAGCATATTACGCAGATGTTTGGTACATCTGTGCAAAGCGTCCCATCAAAATGTCAAAGGATTGTTGCGTCTGTACGCTTTATTAATCAAAGAAGAACAAAAACTGGTAGCATTGATGTCGTGATAATTGATCATTAACACTATGAGCGATCCTAAAAAAAAGATCAAACGTCTTTATGCAAACTAAAATGTTTCTAAAAATACAAATGCAGCTGGTATATTGAAACGATTTGTAAAAACATCAATGTAGTTATTATGAATGGCAAACATGGTTCTACCTACATACTGGCACACTCACATATCTACCATTTACAAAAGAGTAAAATAGAGTTTGTAAAATAGATAGATAAACATTTATAGCCTATGTAATATGAGAAACCCCTGAATGGTGACAGGTTACAGGGTCATAGTACAGTTTAAAAGGAAGCTTCACAAAGGCTTAAACTACGATGGGTCATGACTCCTTTTACAAAATTTGGCACACAGCTGTGACTTTTAATGAGTGCACAGCATGGGTTACACAACATATACGGGACCTTCTGTATTGGATTTTAATTAATAGGGATCGAATACGGTCATACCAATTATTACAAAATGACGACACAACTTCAGTGGTCTATACAAACAATTCCTAACACCAAAATACTTTCATTGATTTACAGAAAATGAATGGATGTTAAAACGAGCAGTAGAGACCCAAAAAGTGAGTTTTGAATCGTACGTCCCCTTTAAAGTATACATATAATCAAAAGTAAAGTAATGTTTAATCAAAATTTCAAAGTAGAGGTGCCGTACCAAATTGCAACACAGACTTCATCAGGATTTTCACAGATGGCGGTGATGCTACAGCTTACTTGGCATACATCAGTGCCAGTGCAGTTTGAAGGCTGCACATCGCAGAACAAACACAGCTCATTGATCGGCAGTGTATCGGAAGTCACCATTCCTGTAAAACAACATAAAAGCACATGCATTAAAAACAAGTCGAATCCAGGAAGTGCTTTTGGAAATAGTAAGTGCTTATAGGGATGAAAGAATCCACAATAACAGATCATTAAAGGTACCGGAAAAAAGCCTTTCAATCTAAATTCCTCGGATAAGTATTTCATTCAAGATGATCTGCCAGTCCACATTTATAGTTCTGATCCAGTTCCCACCAAAGCTGATCCTGCTAATTACCAATTTACAGCCTTTAATTACCTGTTCTAAGCTTGTTTTGAGTCGGAAAAGAACAAACTTGTGAGCTGGTGGTCTTTGGGCACTGGATTAGATAGATATCCATGATTACATTTCTGATCCCGTGTTTCCTGTTGTGTATGGGGTGTAGACTAGTTTGCTGATGAAGGGTGCCGTGTGGAACTCAGTGTCATCGATATGATCTTGCATGCTGATCTCTTTGTCCAACTTCCCTCCCTGACAAGTTTGAACCTGCAACCCTGACTGTTCCTTAATACTCTAACCGAATGACTGAACTATTCAAACATCATTCTTAGCTCACTATACCAGACCTGAATTCCCAAACTGTAACAACTTATGTCAGTAAAATATACAATTATTTAGAACACTGTTTTTAAGTACATTCTGATTGTCACATTTCGAGCATTGTTTTAGTGTGTCTGAGATGAAACTTAGTGCACTGAAAGTACCCAGATGTAGCATTTCAAACAGCCAAAAAGTAAACGACGGACCCTACACACACTAAACTAATGCCGTTATTTACATTATTTACACATGTTTGCAACGGAAGAGGAGGAACTTTCGACTGGGTAATAACAGCCATCACCGAATCAGAAGCAGAGGTAAACGTTTCATACAAATGTAAACAGCATTATTACAATTATTCATTATTAGGGGGTAAATAAAAGCAAATAAAAGCATAAAAAATCATTATGTAAACAAAAGCTGGCGGATATTGTTGCGGGCTAGTGACCCATGATCAAATGTTAGTCCGTCACGTCTCCTGAAGTGTAGTGTTCCATTTGAGACAGCACTAGTGCTCAGTGTGCACTACAGTGCACAGTTTGAGATGCTTATAATATAAACAATCATGTTTTAAAAGTCATTTATGTTCATATCGTCTTCATAAAGCCTTGAATAGTAGCACGATAAGTACTAATGTGACAAATTATACTGCTTATTTACAAAATGTCACAATGTAACTAATACACTTTATAAAAATTCAATCTAATTAAAAACAAACCTACATAAACGACTGAATTATTATATGTTTTCTAAGGTAAGAAATTTTGCTCGACCATCATGAATGTGAACGAGGTGTGAACTGTTTTCTTTCCACCAGAAAATATAACCTCAGCAACAACAGGCTTTAAAGATCCTTTTAAGAATTTGTGTGCACATATTTGTGTGTGGGGGGCACATGCAGTCATTAAACAGTGTAATGTAACCCTCTAGACCAGCTGTCGTCTTGTGTAATAAGCATGCCTTTCCTGATAAAAGCCTTCCTTTGCTCTGATAAAAGGTTTCCCGATTACTGTTTGACTGGTGAGCGCACCAGTTGGACAAAACCCTCAAAAAATGAACGTGCTCAGATTAATGAGCTATGTAACCGATTGCCACTTAAAATTAAACAGCGAAAAAAAAGCATTAAAATAGAGAAATATTCATAATGCTTGCGAGAAAAAACATACTTGCCAAGAATGCTCATGATCATGAGCACATGTAGAAACGTGTTCATTTTTATAGCATAACGCTACTGTTAAAGATGGAATATTAAGTGTCAGTACAAAGAAAATGAGTAACTAAAAGAGAAAACATTCTCAGTTCCTGACAGTTTGTGTAAAGCTTTTATGCAGTTAGTACAATAAAATCAGAAGGTGTTATACACATGAATGAATATCTATTAAGATAGATAACTTGATTAGAAAGATTCCTAAGATATGCCAAACCCACCATCGAATGGGTTTGTACTGCAGCATGTAAACATCACAAGTCATCAGGCACATTTATAGAAACCTAAATTATAGAATCGAATGACTATAGAACAGATTTGTCTATTATTAGCGTCAATAAAGTGAAAACATATTTGGGACTCAAAACTCCATCCACATTATCAGGGCAAGGGTTATTTTTGCTTCGTTTCTGGGTCAAAATGGGTCAAGACCTCAAGACTAGAATAGACGTCTTGGCCACCCACCATAGGAAATCATGTCTGCATGCTAACACTCAACCATCCCATAAAAACCTTGGGATTACGTTCCAATACTGGGCTAGCATAATTTACTTCTGTGCTACCTAAGCACCAACTAAGCCAATACAGGCCCCAATACCCATAACCAAAGATAGATGCCATTTCTGCTGGAAAACCTCCTTTAGACTCATATTTGCTCAGTTGTGCGTGTCCTTTCCAATCTTTCTAAAAGAAGTACTGAGTGACTCGCTGTAAAAAGAAGACAACATTAAAGTGGCTCTCCTTGCACAGCTGACTTCACTAAAACAACTATTTATGAAGAGTTATTACTATGTTATTATTAAGATTATTATATGTAGTAGTGGGGTGATTATAATGGTTGATTCTGCCGCCTGGTGATAACATGGATAGATTTCCTCCAGAATATCCTGTCTTCCGTTTGGGCCTTCAGGATTCTTACTGGCTTAAAGGCTCATTCCTTATTGCTGTACTGGTATTTGTGTTTACAGGATAGACCAGTGTAACAGCAAAACGAATGTTCCGGCTTAGAGAAGCAGGATTTGTAATGATTGTGTTTGTCCTGAGGATACTAAGACTAACATGGTCAAATTCGCTTTAGCCATTGGAAGGTTATATGACCCTTCTTCTCCTCCCTAAATAGGCTGCTTAGTTCAGGACACAGAGGCCCAGAGAGGCAAGAGTAAACACAGGTTCAGTCTAACACCCCTTCCTGTTCACTGCCTGGGCGTTACACCCCGTAAAGGCCTACAAAAGATCTTTTTTCAGCTTACTGCACTGAAAAGCTTTTTACTAGAATTCATCTATTCTCTTTTTTAAAGAGATAGTCAAGTTCCGAAGGCATCTTCAATTTTCCTTAGCAAGTGCCATTATGGGTTCTAGCTTTAGGTACAAGCTTTAGGTACTAGCAAAGTCAGTTTCATCATCACATGAATGCAAACTGATCTAACTGACTGTTTGGATTTTGCACCGAGGTTCTACACATGACTTTTGAGACAAACTGCCCAGACAACACAATCTGTGGGTCCCTGATAAACCAAAAAAGCTTATCTGAGAGGGGCAGAGTAATCAGCATCAAGGCAGTAGAGGTAGAATAACATGCAAACAGATGCATGAAGGAGGAAGTAACATTAAAGTAACTGACAATACACACTACTTTACACGGATACTAAAAATTACTTGCAGTTTGTATTTATTAACATACTTTGCTTGGGAACACTCAATCAGTTAATACCAAATTATCTAGATCACCCTTTCATCGTTAAATCAAACATAAATAAGAACACTGTGATATTAAACCAGAGGTGAGTTCCAAATCACACTGTTGCACACCTCGAGCACTATGTTTTAGTGCAAACACAATACAACTCCAAACTAACAGCACTTCAAACGGCCAAAAAATTCAGGGCGAAATAATGGATACTATGAATACTTAACCGATGCCATTATGTTTACGTAAAAGAAGAGGCGGGAGTTTTGACCGTATTAAAAGCAGCATTTGCCAAATCAGAAACTGAGGCAACTGCTTTGTATAAAAGTAAGTAGCGTTAATGAAATTATTCATTAGTAAGGGGTAAACAAAAGCAAATAAATGCATCAAAATTCATATTTACAAACAAGAATCTAGAGAACTGTATAGAGAACTGAAAACTGTAATTAAATGTTAGTCCATCACTTCCCTGAAATGTAGTGATCTGGTAGAGACAACACTTGCCCATGAAAGTGTGAATTGAAAAGTAGGTGCTCAGTGCTCCCTAAAATACAGTGCACAGTTTGAGAAGCATCTCGTGTGTTGCTTTAGTTTACATTTGGACTTATATGAGCAGAAAAAGCAGGCTCGACTGAAATAAACAACAACAACAATATGCCATATGGCAGTGTCATTGGTGTGTGTTCATTGCTTTAAATGAAAATTATTCAATGTGGATAGGAAAAAAAACAGGTAAGAGGAATGCTAGCCCTATGGTGCAGATGACACAGTCCTTTATGAAGGTCGGGAGGGGGGGGGGTATGGAAAAGTACTTTTACATCTGGGTGATGGGATTTGCATAAGACTTCTATTTCTCGAGTTTGTGTTTCGAAATTTATAATCCTTTATATGATAATCTAAAACTATTTCGAACAACTCATGTGGGAGGACAAACGCATTTTGTGGCACAGCGTGCAGTTGGAAATGTCAAAGGGTAGTAATTTGTGTAGTAATTTAAATAGTGGAGGGAAATTTACACAGGAAATTTACACAGAAAAACATTAGACATCGCAGTTCTCGAGTGATCTGCATACATAATAAATATCAGCACACAGAAATGTGTTTTACATTTGTTTTAAAATAACATCAAAAATACATTCACGACACACAAATGCTAACTGCACACTGACTTCCTAAGCATTTGCAGCCCATGATGCACAAAACCCTTTTCAAAGGCATGACATTTGCTTTCAAATGAAGTTGGATGCTTTGTATAAAACATTTAATAACAGACACTAAGCATTTTTATTGCGTAAAGGCCAAACAGGAAGCGTTCGCTTTGTGTATCCGATGGCTGTATAAAAAAGTATCAGCAAGGTAACAAGAGACTCATTTGATGTAATTAGTAGCTAACTCACCTGTAATCATGGGATAAAGAGGTAAAATGAATGCCAAGGGGAGAGTGAGACAGAGAGAGCAATAAATAACCAGCTTAAATTGTTTAATAGAATGAGAAAAAGGGAATTCGAGGGAATAAAAGAAAGTCCTTCCTCCCTAACAACATCAAACACTACAACACTAGCCTTGTAATACCCTTGCGTTCATAGTATTTGTAACAACATGCAAATTGTTTACAATTATATAAAGTATTATGCAAGAAGCTGATGGATTTTGTACAAATGTTGTAAGTAAACATGCCAATAGAGTTATATAGAGACAATTGTATAACACGAACTGTACATTCTCTTGCAGTGTATGTGTGGGTTTCCTCCGAGTACTCTGGTTTTCCTTTCCTTGTCTCGTAGTCTCTGTATAATACAATAGACTGGCGACCTGTTCAGGTGTTTAATGTATTAGTCCAGTGTGTGATCATGACTAGATAATGGATTGATGGATAATTGACATTCAAATTCACATTTTAGCACACAATCTGACGGTCCATAATTCATAGTAAACATTACTGTTTACATAAATAACTTAACAAAATAATGTACTGTAATTATCTTTGGATCCCAAGTCTTCTTAAGAAAGATAAAAAAGCACTTTTACTGGTGTCTATGATATTATTTATAAAGTATGGAATCCAAAGAATGTGTGTATACAGGACCAGATCAAACACCATGTTTGAATGTTTGTGAACTTCATCGCCTCTGATGGAAACACATTTAAAAATGGCAACATGTGCTGTGATCTGACATCCTTTCAGCTTGTTTTCAGAAATAACCACCTTTCTGTTCTTCACGCCAACACAGAACACAACCATTCCAGCACTCATGGTTTTTTTTCCAAAGCAAAGATAAATTACATATGGTGGTGTAACATCTACACTGTAAACCTGCAAACAATCTATGGCAACAGATTTTTTGAACAATGTAATATAGTAAAACTATAATGCAGTTCAGTAAAATAAACTCACACACCCAAATGAATCGAATATAATTATTTTAATATAATGATTTTTGTGTTCTAAACATCTCCAGTATGATCAACTCCACTAACAAATTCAATCAAGCCATAATTAAATACATAATGTAATATCCACATAATGCATTTGTGATTTCTAAACAAGTTTGCAAAAGTTAAGAGTGGACAGATTGGCTAGATTTGTTAACATAAATAAACACTTTCTCACACAGCACTATTTCTCCATCCATCCATCCATCCATCCATCCATCCATCCATCCATCCATCCATCCATCCATCCATCCATCCATCCATCCAT
>JAOTRQ010083959.1:0-11283 GCA_028565875.1 Hoplisoma paleatum
TTTTGATAGAATGAATAATGTAGAGCAGAAGATGTGCAGCGTTAAATGTGTTTCAGAGCAAATCTGTAGCAGTGACCTGATGCAATCATGTCAACACGGACCGAAATCTCGCAGGAACGTTCCGGCATCTTGTGAAATCCATGTCATAAATAACTGAGGCTCTGGTGAGACTGGACGGAGCTCAGTGTCGGTGCGCCGGGTTTCTTCATCACTGGCAAGGAATTTAACAACTAATACCATCTTTCCTTCCTGCTCAGCATTATCGATTTGGCATGGCCTCCCTATGTATCTGGGCCTCCCTATGTATCTGGGCTCCGGGCTTCGACGCCACAATGTGCTGGTTTGTACAATCTGAGAAGCAAGTGAACCGTTCACGACGGACGCACTCGTGGATCATTCTGTATCTTCAGTTCGCCTGACGCGCATGTCTTTGGACTGTGGGAGGAAGCCGGTGCGCCCGGAGTTTGTTTGCTGGTTTGTTTATTTATTTATTTGTTTTATGTACGTCGTTCTCACACGGTCCAAAAACGTCCGAAAAAGAAACGACAGTATCCGTGCACGTTAAAAGCTAAAAATAATAAATAATAAATAAATCTAAAAGCATTCGATAAAATAAATGATTCACGACCGATCGTGGCTTTGGAACGAAGCGAACGTTTTCTCCAGGCCTATAGGGGGAGCTTCAGAACAGCGTCGAGCAGCACGTACGTCGGTATCCAGGGTCCAAACGGCAAAACGACTCGGTTCGAATCTTTGCTGTATCTAAGCCTTGATTGACAGAGACGCGACTGGGAAGCACCAGCCAATCAGCGTCCGAGCCTAAGTCCCGCCCCCCACTCTCCCTCCTCATTCCCTCCCGGCGCTGAGGCGCACGAGCGGTCCGTCGCGCGACACTTTCTCTCTCGCGCGCGCGCAGTAACGGACTCACAGTAACGGAGTAGCGGAGAGTCAGAGCGCAGGACGGTGAGTCGCTTTTAAATCAATTATTATTCATTATTATTGTTATTTTAACTCGTAAACAATTAACATTTATGTCTTTATGACTTTATGTCGTTAAATGAGAGAAACACCGAGTCGTTTTAAACCCGGCTTCAGTTTTGAGGTGAAGCGCTCGAGCGCGTCATTCCGCCGTGACGACACAAACATCCCAATATAACTGTTTTAATTTCAATAAACTGCGTCTAAACTAACAAGAATCACTTATTTACATGCTGTGTACACGTCTAAATAACAACACTTCCATAACAACAACAATAATAACAATAATCATCATATGAACCTATCAGGTGTTAAGTTATTAGTGCTCGTTAATGTTCAGTCTGATGAAGTTTGTATTGTATGTTCATATCTGAATACACAACACCTTTATAATCACATTAAAACCTTATAATCAGTTTTTTATCCAATCACTTGCTAATTATTTCTTTTTCATACGTTTAATGATCTTTCCTAATGAATATTTACTTCATAATTGTTCGAGAACGAGCTCCAGAAATGTAATAAGACTATAAGATAACACACAAAAACAACAACAACAACATATTCTTATACTTTTCTACAGATTAATAACAATCTTATATAGATTTAATAGTATCGTATAGTATTATTATTATTATTTTATCCAATGAGGACGTTTTGCTCACTTTAAGAAATCTTTTTTGTTTGTTTGTTTGTTTATTTGTTTGTTTAGTCAATAAGTTGTTTTTATTTTCTTTTTTGTGTACCCAGCATTTTTTGCAGTGTAGCCGGTTTAACACATTTAATAACACCTTTCAATAAACCCGGGTGTGTTCGAGTCATAATTGTGGCTCTTTCGTCTTTATATTGTGTGTTTGTTTGTTTGTTTGTATTTCCACACGTGTACATTTGCACATTGATGGTGCTTTTTACACACTTTATAGGAATTAAACGTACGCACTTAACCCAGTATGGAAATAGGGTCTATGGAGCTAGGGGGCAGTGGTGAGCACACGTGCTCGAAGCGGTGTGCAGCCCTAGGCAGTTAGACTCAAGGGCACTTATATATATATAATAGAGATTAAACCTCACAATGCATCGACATCACTAAACAAAACACAAGTGACACGATTGATGATCGGTTCTCTAGGTTAATAACACTAAGTAACTGAGTAACTCAACACGGTGGACGTTTGTGCGAGGTTCATTTTGCTTTACATACAATAATTCAGCTCTCGCGTGATGTCACGGTTTTGACCTGTGATGTTTGGTTCGTACTGAACACAAGTATTTACTGAACTTACTGAATCATACGTGGGTGTATTTGTTATAAGTTTACATTTAACTGCATGTCATGCGCCAGCTGCTGTTTATATTCGTATGGATGTTGGAGCCCTGGAGAGAGAGAGAGAGAGAGAGAGAAAGAGAGAGAGAGAGAGAGAGAGAGAGAGAGAGAGTGTATATGTGTGTGTATATATATATATATATGTTTGTGTGTGTGTGTGTGTCACATCTGTCTGAGGTATTATATAAAAATACACGAGCATATTTCACCCAGAACAGATTTGTGTGTGTGTGTGTGTGTGTGTGTGTGTGTGTCGATGTATTTACGCATGAGTTACACCAGATTCGTGTGCATGTTTATGCAGTGAAATGTGTGTGTATGTGTGTGTGTGTGTGTAGCACAGTGGTTAGTTGTGCGGTTTCTGTTTGAGTCACATCACTACTGATTTGCGCCGTTGAGTGAGGCCCTTTACGCTTTATTGTGCTCGTTTAACTTTTGTGTAGAGTTGTCGTAAAGTTGTTTGTGACGACTGTGTCGTAGCGAGAGAACCAAGCGTGTCGTCAGAAGGTTGTCGGGTTCGATTCCCACAGTCGACAGATAAAGACCGAACCCCTAAACTGCACCTCGTGGCTAGAATAGGGCCATTATAGTGCTCTCAGTACCGCCCCCTAGTGCATGCAAATGCTTGTTTCACGGCATAGGGATCGAATAAAATACGGAGAACAAATTCCTCTTTGTGTATCAAAAAAGCGAATAGTGGTAAATAAAAAAGTATTAATTAATAAATGATTAAATAAATCAGAGCTCAAGAACCAAGACTGATGCTTTTAAAACAGGTTGTAAAATGTAATGCTTAAATATTTTTGGGCTCATTGGTGGACAGTCCAGTCAGGTCCATATAGAAGCACATGGTACGTGTATGGTACCAGGTTTTATGACATCATAAAACATTCACTCTCAGACAATCATGTCCATTGTTTCATCGCAGTGATTTTAATACAATGCCTGTAATCTCTTGCTTATCTGGGCAGCAGGAGCTCAGCGGTACTAAACTAATAATCAGAGAGTCGTTTGTTCAGGTCTCACTGCTGCCAGGTTGTTGCCATTGTTGGGCCTAAACTTTCAATTACTCGGATTGCATTCAATACTATTTGCAAGTTGCTTTGCATAAGAGTTTCGGCGAAATGTCATAAATATAAATGCAGCTGAGACCGACTCGCAGTAGCCGAGCCAACTTTACAATCACTCGATGTGTTGCTGTGCTACAAAAACTGTTTTCACTTACATCACAACTCGGTCATAAAATTCTATCCAAGGTGAAGATTTCTAAACGGGTTTTTTCCCCATTTGGATGAGTAAATTCATCTTTTATTTTATTTTATATAAACTCTAGCCTTCACAGCATCAACACACATGACCTTTGCTGTCTTCTAACTGATGAGAATTATTGTGAAGACTGATTTCTGATTTTTGTGCTCGCTGAAGGTTAAATCCATGTTTAGAGCCGTACATTGTACATACGTAGCACCACAACAACGTGCGTGTACAAATGCTGCTTGTTGTTCCAAAGTGGCGTCTGGGTCAGCCCGTAACAGGGCACACGCACACACACACACACACACACACACACACACACACACACATTCAGCTGTATTGAGTTTTCAGTTCAATACTGTTGGAGCGAATACGTGGTGTTAGCAGATGTGTTAATTCTGCACTTCAGGTGCCAACTTTTAAGGTGTGTTAATGTCAGTCAGCTGTGTTTGTGCTAATATAAACATCCAAGTATGTCAAGATGGAAGATGACTGGAGTTAACACTATAAAAGAAGTGTTGTGATGGTAATACTCGGGATTTATTTTGGCTGTGTTAGTCTTCGATAATATATACAGAGTTACCGTACTTTGTTGAGTTGGATAGCGTGTATTACGAAGCTGTGGTGCATACGTCTGGAGGTGTGTGTGTGTGTGTGTGTGTGTGTGTGTGTGTGTGTGTGTGTGTGTGTGTGATGGGGTCCAGGAACTTTCAGTGTTTATTTTAAAATAAGCACGTGAACTGTAATTGTGAATCCTAAATGATGCCAAGGTTTATTTCTGGGCTTGTGCAGTTCTGGGTGGTTGTTTGAACAAGAAGAAGAAAGAAAAAAAGAAGAAAAAAAGATCATTCCTTAAATGATAGCTTGTGTTTGAGTTTATGGCTCTGGAGAGGAGTGAGGACTCGTAATACTTCGCTGAAAAGACCCGAGCCGGGGGCCCCGAAGACAAAATACATGTTCGAAATATTCGATACTTAAGCGTCATTTTGATGTGTGTGTACGTTCAACAGATGAGTGACATTAAATCAACCATTCAGGGTTTATTCATCTTTACTGGAATTCTTCAACATAAAGCTCTTTAAATGGATTAGAAGGAAAAACGAAGACAAATCAGACAATAAAGAAAATAAGATGATGGAATAACACGGCCAAATCATTTCAATTTTAATGCTGTAGTGACACCACTGATTCTGAATATGTGCATATTATTATTAATTTTTTAATGCAACAACATGCACTCCTATACTAACCCTAATCTCACTCTTTTTTTTGCACTTTGCCGTACCCTGGACATACTCATGCATCCATCGGTCGTCCACCGAATTACTGCAACCGTGAGATTGTGAAAAACCTCGTTAACTATTCATGACGATGTAGGTTTTAATGTGGACGTGCAATTCACAAGGATAATCATCTGCTAAGTAAACCAACAGGACCTGTTCTAAACCATGAAATATTAAACGAAGATACAAAGCGTCTTCATAAAGGGTTGCCGCCGAAAGTAAATTAAATTCACCCCTGCCCAAGGCTACAGGATGCCTACGAAGTGTGAAGATGCCCTTCGATTATTCATTTTGAAGTCGGCAGAGTTGTGTGATACCAAATTAACTTTGAGGCATGGAAGTTTTTAGGTCGAATATGCTGGAAAGGAAACACTAATGGTCAGTTCATGCCTTGGGGAAAGATCTCCAGATGGTAGGTGTAATATAAGTACCGTTTTATTCTTCCGTGAATAAGGAGCTGCTTGAATGCAGGTGCCAAAGTCAAGCCAGATTTACTTCCAAACTCGAGTGTTAGTTAAAGTCTCGGTTCGTTCCAGGTCGAATCACACCATTCCCCGCGATGCTTTTCTACCGGGTGAACATTTTGTGCCATAATTGCATCAATAATACTCTCGCCTTACACAGTATACTGACCACACACAATCGCTTTTTGTCCAGGAACTCGGGCTGTTTTTGGCTCCGGTTTTTAAATATCTGTAATGTTCCATGCAGGTCAAGAAGGGCAAACGTTTCATTGCTTGTATTGAAATATAAATCACGTCACTGGAGCTTCATTACCATGATTGATTTATTTTTAATAGCTGAAAGTGTTCCGGTAATCTACCTTGAAAGATTGCCTGTATGCAAATGTGCACTTTGGTGTGCTAATTAGATCAGTAGCCGCCGTCACCTGACATGACAATGGCCCCCTAGTCAGCTGCGTTTGCTGCTCCCGCAGATGGACGTAGATAACGCGATTAGCCGACACCTGTAATTAATTTCAGCCCTGAGTGATTTATAAGACCGTATCCCCCCCCGCATTACGTCACTTCGGTTTACGACTTTTCCCGCGTCAGGGGAAGAGCGTTTCAAGATAATACCGACCGAACTCGTCATAACTGCCGGCGGTGGTTTTAATAAGGGCGCTCAGACTCCGGGTCACAAGGCTCGAAGGCTTCAAACAGAACCATCCAGGAGCTTTGGGACGGCAAAGAAACATGGGCAAAAAATGTTTCCATCCATCTTGGTTCGCAGTGTATCAGCAGAAGCTTGTATCGTAGATTAGATACTGTACTCGATACAAATGTACTAAAATAGCGAGTGATTGAATTTTCCGAGCGGAAATTGATGATAAATCGGCTGATAATAGAGCTGGTAAACAAGCAAGTCTCCTCTCGGTATCAATCGGTCTCCTCCTCTTATCAAGGATTGTTTCAAATTGCATCAGTCATCCTGCTTCTATTCACAGGGGTTCTTCTTCTCAGATCAAGTGTGGAAACATGATAGGGATCAAATGTGGCCTCGTTTCTTCCCAGGCAAATTACTTCTTAGTTTTTACGTCTCAGTTCTGGTTGTTGTTCTTTTTTTTCCCCTCCAGTGTGACGGGTCTGAATACGCTATTGTGAGAGAATCGAAATGATTCCTTATATTGTTCATACTTTTACACGGTAAATAATTACCGTTGCTGTTGCCACGCGGCTGTTTTATTCGTTCTCCATTTCTGTCATGGAGCACCGTGGTAGCCGTGGATTCATTAGTATTAAAGCTGTACGTGGTCTGATTTATGTTTCTGTAATATTTTCTGCAATACAACCACCCCCCTCACCGCCCCACACACACACAACGAATATTAGCATCTAGCTAATCAGTCAAAATACCGAAGTCTCTCGGAGTAACAACATTCATTTATGATATTTTGCCTTCAGGTCGTAATGAATGTAATTTATTAGACAGAGAAGGGAACCGATGCAAGAGTTCTGGTCTTATTAGAAGGAACATAATGAATATGGACTCGGGTTCTTTCATCCCCACTAACCCTATAAGAGAAATAGCCTTTGGGCGGCTCCATCCCGCTCACATCAGACAAGCGCATGAGATGACAGGACAGATCACAGACGAGGAGTGAAAGAAACTTGGGTTAGAAATTGGCAGCCGTGATGAAAAACAAACATGAAGCGGAATTTCGAAGGCATAATGAATATTTCTGTCATCCGGAGCCTTGTGCGTTCGAATAAATACCAACGCTTCTGTCGACGGAAGTGCGGACGGAATATCGATGGGTCCGACTTCCGGTCGTGACGGAACGTTTTTTTTTCCCTGAACGCGTCAGCGCGAGCGGTTCATTTAGAAAGCCTGCGACAGATTTGACCTCTGACTCTCTCGGCTCTACGGCTCTATAGGTTTTGCGACCCCGGGTCCCGGGGGGCCAGGCAGTGATTGAGCATTGTGTTGTTCGTTTACACCGTGAACAACAGCTTGATTATAAACCATTCAGTCTGAACACTTTGAAGAAGCAGATTGTGTTTGGTCGAGAGATTTTGAGGCTTCGCTGCTCAAGTGTCTCGTTCCTTCATCCAGTCCAACACGACTGATGATGGTTTTATCGTGTGTTAGTGTTTAGTTTAAGTCATGTCATGTTCTCGTGGGCATCAGCAGGACAATAAACGCTTCCCAAAGTCTTAAAAGGAAGACACAGAAGATTTATTTAGGTCATTTACTTCGGTAAAAATTAGCAGAAGCAAATAATAAGCTCAATATTTTTATATTAGTTGTTATGTTTGTATATCTGTTCATGTTTAGATCTTCTGAAAGATCACGACTGAAGCGCCCTTGAGCGATGCACCAAACCTCCTAACTGCTCCCTGGGCGACGTGGCAAGAATTGTGCCCACCGCACAAGGCATGTGTGCTCACTGCTGCCCCTAGTGTGTGTTTGCTAGTGTGTATAAATAGTGAACGGATTGGATTTAATACGGAAGATTAATACAATTGAATAAATACAAATATATATTACATATTTATCCGTCACAGTGTCACTTGTACAGCATGTACGGCTGTATTTTCTTTCCTTTTGGGTGCATATAAGGTTATATAAGGTTACGAAGCTGGAATAATTAAAAACATTTATACACAGAAGGTTGCTAGTTCAAGGCCTATCTGTCCAAGGTTGTCTGATGCATGTGTGCCCATAAAATCTGGTGTGATTACAGTTAATAAACAGCAACGCGGTGTTAAAAAAATAATCTACCGTGTGTAATTTAGGATGGAGTGTATCATCAAAAGCACCTCAGTCCTGTCATTGAATGATTGAGCACCGTGGTCATGAGGAGTGACTTTTTCCGGGATGGATGGTGTAATTTATAGCAGGAAGCGTTCGCGGACGTGTGGCTATACTGATACCATCTGGATCGGCAGCAGCAGGTTAAAACCAAGCCGCCATTTCACCTGAACAGTATCAATCCAGTCCAATCTACTGGGTGATCTCTGCACCAGTCTTAAAACTACAGACAGAGTTCGCGCTGGCGGGATGGAACTGCGACGTCTCGCTAATGGATCTGGTATCTGACAATATAACACAAAGTTAAGTCTGGTGGGAAGTACTTAACAGCGCCGAGGATTTTAATCTTTTAAACCACAGCGATTTTAAATAATTATATTATTAAAACGGCCTGATAGGACTCGCACGACGTCTCTGATGTTTGATTGGGTGCAGAACGTAACATCCTCTTGTAATCCAGCCTGATCTAATCTCCATCCATCTGGCTTTCGGATGTGTGAAGCTCGTGAGGGATCGCCTTTTGTCTTTTGGACCTGGTCCATTTCCCGCATCCTCGTCCCGCCGTCCCCGCTCTGCTATTTCAATTGTTTATTCCCACATCAGTCCAAACCGAGGGGATTGTTAGCGTGTGCTACGACCGATGACCGATTAGGGATGTTATGCTAAAGTGTTTTACAACGGTGCCACGTTATCCTCGGAACGCCGTCGAGTGTGTTCGTCAGGACAGATATTAATCCGGAGGTGTCAGGACTGCCGAACGCAGGACCCGTGTGCAAAAGCCCCCCCCCCCCCCCCTCGCCCATTCTACAAGAGCAGCGAGACACGAGCCGACTAATAACCTGACAAGTCCAGGGTGAAAAAGTTCACGTCCCGGCCCTCGGACTCCTGAGCTCCCGAGGAAGTAAGAAATCAGTCTAATCAGAATCCTTTAACCTTTCTTCTCCTTGAGCAACTTCACAACGTTTTAATTCCAGCCGCGTCCTAGACGCCGCCATCGGCTTCCATTTACGTGTAGCTGTAAAGCTCGAGGGTTTTCCATTTGATTTCCACCGTTGTTAATGTCAATAAATGTCATTATCGATTAATTTGGTTGATACATGCTTTTCCGTCTCTTGTTGCGCAGCTTAAAGTCTAATACCATCATATACAGGCCGAATCCAAATGTCAGCCTGTGTTGTGATTGCACTTAAGATGACTTCCAGCGATCTTTACCAACGTATGAATTCTTACCTTAGGAGGAGAAAAAACCATGTAGAACTAAAACTATAGACGACCGAGGAGGAGCTTCTCTTGTTTAGGTACCTGCGTGTAAAATCGTCCCTATAAAGCCAAACCTCGCCTGAGCCTTTGATAGTTACAGGCCTGCCAGTGTGAAAGTGCCGGTCTGCAAGTAAAGTGTCGGAGTTTTGAGTTAATGGTGCTGTCGAGCGTTTAAGCGTCTCGTGGGAAATACGTGCAATAAATATCCACCACAAGTCGTGAAAAAGTTCTCTCAGACTCTGAAGGTTCGGCTCGATTAGCAGGACGTGCGCTTTGTTTGCGTGTTTGTCAATGATGTGGAAGTGACAAGCAGACACACACACACACACACACAGAGGCTCATTTGCATTGCAATAGAACATTCCAGTGGTCCAGCAGAATGCTCAGGGGAAGCCGCTGACCCGTGAGCTCCCGCAGAGTTCTTCACACAGCTCGGCTTCTTATGGCATCTACGCCTCCTCTTACCCAGCGATCCCCAAACAAACAGCCCACAATACAGGGCTGTAAATGTCGCCGTCGTGTACACACACACTCACACACACACACAAACACACAGGTTAACAGGTGCTTTGTACTTTCTGTTTGAACAGTACACATAGACAGACAATGCGAGTCTCACTGCAGTGGGTATGTTGTTTCTGAACAAGTGATTTAGCCTGTGTGTGGTCAAGTGGTGTTAGAACGCTCGTACCAGAATCCCTACGTAGTGTCCCCTAGTATCTCTCATAGGGTGTAGGGTGCAATGCGCGCAAGGGGGCGCCGAGAGCACCGCCATTCACCTGGTAATGACTTATTTAATCCTGTAAACCAGGACGAAACGTATTCATTCACTAGAACACCGTCGCCAGTGTGTATCTTTTTATAGTTCATAGTTGATCTGTGATGAAGTGTGTTATGTAGCTGTGTTGAAATGATTCCGTTACACTTAGTGCGTGTACGTTTTCTGATGGGTAAGAGATTCACGTCGGGATTAATAAAACACTTCAGCACAAGAGAGAACGAGGACGATAATAAAGATTAATAAAGACGGTGCTCCAGACACAATAACCATTATGTCACCTGACATAATTAGGAGGTCCCACCTGGTCCAGACAATATTTACAGACACTAATAGTGTCTGTCGTAGGAAACGAATTATCACACACACGCAAAGAAGATGTAATGGTGATCGGTGATCCCGGGTGCTGCCTGGGTTCCAGGATTACACACACCAATCGTGACCATACATGAAATCACATGTGCTGGATACTAAACACGTCGAGCGATTTATAGTGAAACCTTATATAGTAGCGCTGATGTTATGATGTCACGGCGGCTGGCAGGCGCACTGTGAGACACGTAAGCGTCCCGATTCCGATCACCAGGATGACACAGTAATTGAATACGGTTCGATTCTTTAGGACGAAAATAGAACCGTGAAAACTGACAGCAGATCTGATACAGAAAAAATTACAAGCGAGACGAGTAATCAATCATTATTCTTTCAGAGATGTGATAGTGCAGAGTCCTCAGACCCAAGCAGTCTAGACGGCCATCTTTTCCCCCAAACAGACGGATCAATGATTATCGATTACACGCTTCGCCTTCGGGTAGAGAATGACACGGTCCGACTTCTGGGCTCGCTCGTCCACACACTGGAAACACCATCAGTGTTCGAGTTTCACCACCTCGAGTCAATTTACCTTCACCGGAGTCTCAGTTTGTTACTCAACGTTCAGCATCCGGAGAGACGGTGAACGCAATCACGGTGAGGGTCACAATAATCCTCTATCAGGACCTCATCAACACCAGCGATGGAGGGAGGGAGGAATGGAAGGAACACTGGAGAAAGAAAAAGAAAGAACACTCCGCCGAAGGAAGGAAGGAAGGAAGGAAGGAAGGAAGGAAGGAAGGAAGGAAGGAAGGAAGGAAGGAAGGAAGGAAGGAAGG
>JAOTRQ010083970.1:0-11282 GCA_028565875.1 Hoplisoma paleatum
CACACACACACACACACACACACACACACACACACACACACACACACACACACACACACACACACACACAGAGTAATGTAAAGCTACACAACCTTCCCAGTGTATCAAGTTCAAGTTTTTGTTCCATGTCTAATGAGAAGAAAAATTTCTAAGTGCTTAACTTTTGTCAAGATTATGTGCACTTCCATAGATGCTAATCTTATGATCTAGATAGTCAAAAACATTGATCAAAATCATTTAAGATAACTCTATTGGAGTAAATATGGGTTATGGCAGAACCTGTCAGTCTTCACACCAATTATCTCAACAATAAAATGTCTAAAGAATTAAATATTACGTTGGCTGGGTGGCTAAAGAATCTACAGCTTGTAGTCACTATTAATTCAGCAAACAATAATAACCAGGAATTTGTGGTTGAACAGAATATTGAGGTTGAACAGAACCATTTGCATGGTGACCATGAAAATTCAAGTAATAATCAATAAACCCAATTTGTAAAAGATAAGCACAAGAACATTTAACCCATTTTGAAAGCTGTGACATGATCTAAGGAAAGAAAAGTCTATATATAAAGTCTATTATAGAAGGATCTCATTGTTTTCTTACCATTGTGTAATCTGATTACCATTTATTACAGGAAACATTGTTGCTGATGAAGGAGGTTTAAGCAGTAATTAGTGTACCATCGTGACCTGGATGGAAGATCAGATTTTGTAAGTAAAACATGTAGAGAGCCAAGTAATTGTCTGAGTTTTTTTTTTTAACTTTCGTAAAAGTTTTAATTCAATTTTGAATATGTACTTTTAAATTAAGCTTACTCTCTGTAGAGAACTTCCCTATCTTCTGGTTAGTCTGTTGTTCCTATTCTTATGAGTTGTTTATGTGCTGTTGTCTGCTGTTTTAATGCATTTTTATTTATTTATTTATTTTTAGTATTTTTTTGTGTGACACACATTATTGATGTGATAATAAAATCTCACCAATAAAACAAGATATAAATGCTACCCACTTGGTCAGTTATTCCTGATAAAGTGCTTTCTCACATCCATATACACATATAGTTAAAGCACATCATTAGAAAAACTGTAATAAGAATGTATGCAGATAAACAGCTTCTTTTCTGAGCAATGCAATTGTGCACATATGTTTTTGAAAATAGAGTTTATAGTAAAATATAACTTCAGAAATAGCAGTTAATACAGTTAATACAATATAGTTTACAAATAATAAGAAGCAATTTTTATTTAATTATAATTAATATAATTGTATACTCATAATTATACGATAAAATATATAATTATAATTATAAATGTTATTAAATTTGAAGTTTATTAAAGGATTGTTAGTTTTTTTGTATTATGTATAGCCCATACTGGCTTTTGAGATTCAGATTCTAAACTTTCAAAATATATTCTAAATACAACAAAATTGTACTTAAAGTAATATCATGTAACGTTTGAGTATCTGGCATGACGGTCTAGATGGAATACAGTTGGTGTGTAAATACTTTGACAGTGTTAGTCTCTTCAAATTTCACAAAAAGTCTATGCATTAAAATTTAATTCACTTATATGTAACTTATATGTGACCCACGCTGTGGCTACTGATGCACTGGCTTTTCACCACAAATACTGGTAACAGTGTGGATGGTGATTTTGTATCTTTGGCACATGGAATCATATCTGATTGGTGGACTTGTCTGACCTCAGAACCAGTCTCCACTGTTTTTAGATCTATTTCAGATGGCTTTAGTACAAAATTTTAAATGCCATACAATTTAAAGTGTTAATTTTCATTCTTGATACAGGGCGACTGATGTCGGTGGACTTTACTGACTCTTTTCGTAATATTGTGATCTGTATATATTGAAAGTTTATTGAAACATTGTGATCAGTGATTATGTTGAAACTTGATTCACTTCAGCCAGGACCAGAATACCATGGCAGTAAAAACATAAAATCAAAGACTAAATGCAGTGTTCATCATCCTTTGTCCTTCTGACACAGTGTTCTATAAGTTGTTCTATTTGCAAAATGCATGTTTACATGCTTATTGCATTGGGTGGGTAAAACCATCGGACCCATGCACACACCCACCCTGACAATAATCATCCTGCCATTCTCTGACCTTATAAACCCACCCAACTTGATGTCTACAAATACCCAATGTTCATGCCAAAACTAGAGAAGACAGGCAGCATCAGCACTGAGGCAGATCAAGAATCAAAAGGATCAAGCAAAAGGCGACTGGAATAAGCTACTGACGAGGTACCTACAACACACACAAACATATACAAATACACACACAAACACAAACTACATACTTTATGAATGCACAACGCTTCCACGTTTTTTTAACAGTTTAGTTAATGCCATTTCTTCTTTCACCATGACTGTGTCCATGTGTAAAAAGCTTTTTCTAAAAGGACATGCAGTGGCCTAAACCAAAACCCATCCTCTGATTTCAGCTAAACTTAAACACTGTAACAGGAACATCAGTTTAGGTTTTCTTCATCAACATCAGTGCCCAGCTGCACAAATGTTATTTTGGCTGAATGGATACACATTTAAACAAAAAAGTTTGTCATAACATTTATTAATCTATTAGTCACTCTATTTGATTACAATGGAAGGCATGTCCAGTCAGCTCATGATACGCTGGTCATGTATGTGCATAGAACATGACTTAAATATGAAAATTATTTTGTTTTCTTTCATACTAAATTTGCTACACAGAAATCGTGCGTTTTTAAATGATTATTAAGGCTGTGACTGAAATTTTATTTTGTTGGTTCTAGATGTTGATCAAATGCTTACTGCTCATCTTGGCTCTAAGCTGTTCAATGGAGAAACTGTACGCATTTATACTGCCGGACAGACAACGACTGACCAGAGTAAGCAGAAACCATCAGCATCCATTTGATTATTAAATGTTGTGTTAAAGATAAACCAGTTTGTCCCTCTAAAAACTAGAGAAAAATTGTTTCAAATCATTGTTGTTGTTAAAAAAAACATAAATCTAGTCTCTTTTAATTTAATAATTATACATATACTTTATTTGAATAATTCAGACTAAGTTAATCAAAATTTTCACTTAAGGAAATGTTTTCAAGTAGTATTCAAAAGTAAATCATGAATTTGGTGAATGTTGTACAGTGTCTTGCCAAAAGTCTAAGTCAAGGGCGTAACTTTAGGTCTAACATTGGGGGGGTTATGCTGAAATGATGTCCTTTTATTGGGGGGTTTACAATGACTGGATCAAATTATTGGGGGGGTCATAACCCCCCTAACCCCCGTGTAAATTACGCCAGTGGTCTAAGTAAATGGGTTGTTGGTGCTTAACTCTTCTTACAAACAAAGGCCAACAAAGGCGTAAAAAATGTTTAAAATACGTTTAACAAATGTTGACAACCCAAACTCTTGGTCTTTGTTGGGTTTGTTAGGGTTACACATGTTTTTTTTGGGTCTTTTAAGTGTATTTTCCATGATAACTTTACATTGGCTGTGTGCGTTTTTGAGATTTGAGAACAAAAACGTTTAAAATTAAAAGAATAATCATTAAAGATTTTTTTTCGTTTAGATTTAAGCTCTGATTGCCGTCTATACCCACATTTATGTAGAAACTCAGCATCCTGGGAAATCTTCCTGATAAAAGAAATATTAATTATGTAGAGTTTATTCTAACAAATTAGTATTCATTAATCATTGTATTTCTACTAAATGGTATAATAATCGTTACTAATACTTGTTCTTGTCTATTTAGAGCACTCATAAGTTAGAACGAGATGTTTCTCCTCAACTGTTGGAACTTTCGGATCTGCTGGAGCTCGTTCCTGATAACGGAGGAGAAATGACACGTGACTGGGAGCCCAGTCCGGCTCGGTCATCTTTCTCCTTTTCTCCTGTTGTGGAACGCATTTCACCTCCTCTCACCAACTCACACCGCCACAAGAACAAAGACAAGAGGTGGGGAAATAAGTAACATTACAATACACACAAAGACTTTTAAATCAAAACAAGGGTTTGGGTTGAATTTATGAGCCAATTTGCAGGTAGCCAAAGCAAAAATGTATATTTTACATTTTTAATTAACTAGTCTTCTTTTTCTGCAGATTAAGAGTAACTGTACCATTAGACCGGATTGGCAGTTCGTATTTGTCGAATAGAAACAGAAAGGTAAACATCCCGGACGTATTAAAATCAATGTAAAGAATGTAAATTTGAATGTTTGTAAATGTATTATACAAAATATAAGTGTTAATAAGTTTGGATGCCACCAATGGTCTTACTGTAAATTCTAACATGTGTGTTCACTTGTGGTTTATTCTATAGTGCACATATCAGCAAAATACTGGAAACGGAATTGTAACTTTTAAATAGGAAAAGTTCTTTTTTTAATTATATCTTTCATCTTTGTTTCAGGAGGAGCCAGAGGAATGGAGAGAATAGTACAACTAACGTCGTCATCATGGGACACAAATCTGCGCTTATTGTAAAGACGCACATTAAGTCTAGTCTTAAACTCAGCTAATAAGTGTTATAATAAAGCACTCTAGGATCAGGTTTAATATGTATCCAGAATAATGTATATACATTTTTTTCTTGTTTTTTTTTTACATATAATTTGAAAGTTGCCTTATTTATTTCTATTTAATATGCGCCATCTAGTGGTGTGTACACTGGACTACACTTTGTAAGTTATAAGCTCATTATTGATCGACAATAAACGTAAAGGAAAACTTTCTGCCTGCTGCCTTTAATTACCTGAAGTAGTTTCTAAAAGTCAAAATAATGTTAAAAAAATTGCCATCATAAAACAGATATTTATATTTAGCATCTGCAACTTTTTCACTTTTGGTGGCTTCTTTTCTGCATCATGCTGCATTTAAAAAATATATAACACATAAATTATTATTATTGGTCTGAAAGTATTTATCTTACAAAACATTCCTATTTGCTAAGTTAAGCCAGGCCTTGTCTTGGTAAGTATGTCATGTATCAGCAGACAAAAAGTCTTGTTAACATCATGAAATGTTGACGCTCGAGTGCACAAGTTATTGAGACATTGATAATCATTGTTGGTGTATACTGACCACTGTTGTTGGCTTTTTAATAAAGTTTTTAAGATGATGAAAGCACTATTGCAAGCTTCTACTTAAATGCTCTTTCGTGATGTAATATCACGGTACCATTTACACCCATGTAGACAAATACTCCCAACTTTCTAAATCAACATGGATTTGTGTTTTTGTTTGGTGGGTTTTAATTGATGACAATTTTAATTGAAATAAAACAACGTTGTTATAGCTCTTAAATGTTGTTTAATGTTAAAAACCTGACATAAATTCAATGTTGTGATTGGTTATTAGCTACAAACCAAAAATTAGCTAACATTATTGGAATATAATTTGTAGCTAATCAAGTTTATTTGACTGCCATCTGCTGAAAGTTACCTGATGAATAATATCTTGCTTAAGATAATGCTTTTCTAGTGGGTTTACTGGTATATGGTAGTGTTATATATCAGTGACGCTTGCCTTAACCCTTCGGCACTAATTAGTGTTCCTCTGCTTATGCATGCCTTGGTCCCGTTGTCAACTTTAAACAAAAAAAAGCTCAATGCAGAATACAAAATTTAGCAAGATTATTTGTGGATTTATGTAGTTGACAGATTTTTCGATATCATTTATCATTCTCAAATAATTGAAAGAGATTCCAAAGAATAAGTCTCAGTTACTGATGAACCGTCTCCCAATGAAGTTGATTGGGGCAGTGACACTTCAGTATTTAAAGTTTTGGGCTATAGATCAGTTTGCCACTGATAGGCCCTTGAACAAGGCCCTAAACTAATGCCAAAAATGTAGGTTCATCTGCTACACCTTCATTTGTTTTTGGTCATCTTTTCGTTTCCATGTTAGCCCCTCCATTGAACTCATTTTGTGTTTCTTGGTGCAACCCCTGCACTCTCATTAGTGCCTGGTTGGTTAGTAAATTTGTTTTTCAGTGTATCGCCAATTTTGACCTATACTTCAATGGGTTCTTGGTTAGTGCATTCCCACAGGTTGATGTTTGGATAAGGATTCCAAGGCTGATCTGCATGTAAACTCGTCTGATGCAGGCACAAGCAAACCACATAGGAAGTACCTTTTTGTTGTTACAATGAGAAAAACATTTGAATTTTTCAATGCAATTGCATGCATGGCAATTAAAAAATAAAATACAAAATGTTTATACGACCACACGAGCTCTTGGTGACAAAAAAAAAACCCCACATCAACATCAAGTAGGATTCTCAATAAAGAAAAGCTTTTATTTCTTTAGGTACATTTAAAGAAAACAGATGCCAAAAATATAACATTTGCTTCGCTTTTCTCTTTGTTTCTATGTATGTACAGTTCTCAAAAGATAATATTTACAGAGTAAAACATTAACGGTATGTAGGTCTACGTTTGGGAAACTAGAACCCCCAACCTCAACAAGAAACAAAAAGAAATAAGATATTAGAAACAAAATATGCCACAAAACCTGCAGCACTAACTTTCTGTACACAGAGAGAGACAAAGATTTGTTCTCCAACCTACTTTCATTGTAATGTCTAATATCCATGATCTTTGCCAGCTCTAGATTATGGGATTACAAGACCATTAAGCTTATCAGAGAAAAAAAACACAAATTACAAAAATGAACATGGGGTGTTGAGTAAACATTAACACCCAGCTGGCAGTTGCAAAGCTCTTAAATATCACTCAAAGCCTTAAAACTCACTTTTTTCAGAGGTAAATAACCAAAAAAAGTGAATTCAAAATGCAACACAACTGCAGAAAATGCAAATATTTCAGTCTGAACATCATGTGGCTAAATGAAGAACACATAACCAAAGTAGAATCATTTGGATTCATCTAACAAAGTAAATCAACATGTGAAGTTCTGAGTAAGCACCCAGCGATCTAAAGTTAAGAGCTAAGTGCTAGTTATTAACAGGATTGCCATGATCATAAACTGAGATAAAAAGCGGCAGGAACTTTAAGAATACCAGTTCATATCATGTATCACAAAAATCAAAAGTTAACTTACAAGTACAAGTGTAACTACAAGTATGACACAAATGATGAGTTAAACAATTGAAACCTGTACACAAAGCAATATGTGGATAGACAAACCTAAGCCTTGAAGACCCTGTTTACATATTTTGTCTCGTATTGTATGCAGATAAAGCATAGTTACTTCATTGCGCATAAATTAGCCTTCACCAAGATGGTGGTTGTAATCCCTCATTAAGGTCAATGCAAAATACTAAGCATAGAACATATGGTATTATGCTGTTCTAATTTTAAACAATTTGATCAACGTGGTTGTCAAATTCCTACACGAGGAAGTTGAATTTAAACTTACTACACATTTGAGTACCTCAAGAAAGTAATTTCTTGTAACTTCAAAATAGATGGAAAAATCAGTAATGTAGAATACCTTTAATCAGAACACGAAGACTTCCGGGCAAAAACAAACCAAAGAAAGACCATGATGCTAACCAAACAATGATTTACTGGGTGTTAGTAAAGTCGGTATGCTTTCCACTAATTCCACACAGCCAATGATTCAACTATACAAGTATGTCAATACATTGGCTGCATTTCCAACAGGCCCATTCTCAAACAAAACAAAAATAAAAAAATAAACCACAATAGTAGCTTAGTCCAGGAATGAAGTTCTAACTAGGTAAGGTAAATGTTTTCAAACAGTTTTTGTCTCATATCTATTAGAATGCTGTCAAACCAGCCATATGGGTAAATTAATTATTTCTGTAATTTGGGAGAATATGCATGTATATATTTTAGGTAATAATTAACCTGAAAGCAATAAACCCTTTACCATATTAGTAACCATATAAGAACCAAAAGAATATACAGAGCTCTGATTTGTCTATGTATTCACCATACTTGCATCCACTAAACAAATGAATATTAACTTCTGTCTCTGATCACAAAAGCCAGAAGGGCCAAACTACTGCTGATGTATTAAATTAACCATATATTTCCGTTCAACCCAGCCGTTGAAAAAGGTGTGTGATGGAACATTTCTAGTAAATATATACACACACATCGTAAAGACTCACTGTGAAATATTAAATTATCCATTTTTTTTAGAAGACTCGTGGTAACAGAAAATGAGTTTTAAAGCATTGTACCCTCTGCCATTTTATTAATCTTAGTGCATTTATAGTAATGCAAATATACTAAATAGGAAAACATTTAATAACACTACACTAAATGCTAATTATTTGTTTTAGGAGCTCATTTAGCTGAAACCAATGAAATATAATAGCACCAAAAGCCTGTTAGCTTTTCTTTGCATGAAAAATCAACAATAGATTTGATGTCTGCGTTACCAAAAAGTTGTATTTATTTTCTTAGTTATTATAGTTGGTTGATAAATGTTTTACTTTTGAATGCTGAGGTTTCTTGCTCATCATTACTGAAATTGTTACCAGGTGAGATGAACAGTGATGCAAGACAAATGCAAACAGGGTCTAAGCTTATCAAATACATACATTAAACGTACAAGATTACTTTGAGGAATAAAGGCTTGTGAAAAGGTTTGTCTACCTATATGAAGAAATCATCATAGAGTTATAAACAAGCTTTGATTGTCAAATGTGTAAAGAACTGTGCTGTGTAGAAGGAGAACCAACCAGAACCATTAACCAGAGAAAACATTCTCCAAGAAAAACTGTTCTTGTCACACTGGATTGACAAAGCGAAGGACATGATTCCTCTGAGCTTCTGTGGTACTTCTCTAACTGTCTTTTTTATAGCTCGACCGTCTTGCTTCCCGACATTTGTGACAGTAAAATATGTCTGGGACATTAGACTTCTTGATTTTAGCACACGACAGATGAACCCATATGCTGCACTGGTTGCACTCAATCATGGGGCGTCCTGCAAAGGGTTTCCCACAGTAACAGGTGATTAAGTCCCAAGAGTCATCACCTAAATGGCAAAAATATAGAGTTAGAAGTCAATCCACATTAATATAAAGCTATTAAAACAAAAAAGACACACACACTATTGGATCCACTCAAGAGTCCTACATACAAACAATGTAACAAAGTATTCCTGCCCTACATTCAACAACTAAAAAAATAATTGAGAAAACGAACACATTTACATATCATACACTATTAAAGAGATAACAGTATACAACATTACAGAGCCGTTGTAATCAAGTCTAATTGGCTTGAGTGTTCGCAGCAGCATGGTTCTTTATTATGACACAGTTCCATCAGTTCAAACCTTGGAACAGACTCGAAAAGAAGGTGCACAGCATTAACTTAATCCAGTGACTGAGGCAATCAGATATGCAGGGTCTATTTAATATTTTGGTAATCAGACTATTAGTGATATGTGGTGCTTCCTAGATGATGCGGGCTAAGCTATGTAATTAGAAAAAAGACAGGACAACACATGGTATGCCAAAGAGATTGGTGGTCTTTTTGCTTCTGATGTGTAATCAAATTTTGGGTTAAAATTGGTTTGTGGTTAAAAATTTGTTGTGTATTTATTTTTAAGTACTTTGCAGTAATCTGACATTTTACTACATCCCATGGGTTGAAATGGCATGATGCTAACTGCCTTTGCTTAATGAGCTGTGCTTTCTTTGTATGTTGTAAAACAACATCAAATTGGCTCCAAATAACCAGTAGCGAGGAAAAAGAAAAAAAGAACTGTATTACAGTGTAAGTATGTACAGTGTTTTATGTGCAGTACAGGACTATTATGTTGTTTATTATGCATGTTTGTTAATATAACTGAAGATTTAAGGGATAATGTACTTATATTGATAAACAGTTTAAGACATTTAAAAGACTATACGACTTGGTAGACATTGAATGCAATTAATTATTTAACAGACACATATTTTTGACCCTCTAGAAATAACATGGCACAAATCTGTTGGAAGGTAATATACTATATAGAAGGTAATTTGGACATTATGCATGAATTCACCATAATTCACCAAGACAAACAAACGTTTCATGCTCTCAGTACAAAGAACGTTGCAGAATTGAAAAAGCATCATGTCCAACACTAAGACATCTACTGTGCTCCCTGTTCATTGTGGTGATCTGTCAACCATACTAGCTGTCCACCCTGCCATGAAAAATTCTTTATCAATAATTTCCTTTCCCTCACCAAGGCAAGTCCACTCACCTGATTCCACCATGATGTCCTCATCTGCAATCCACGTCTCCCCTTCACTGGAGCTCATTTCTGCATCTCGGCTAGCTTCGTCTCGTTCAGGTTTCACCAGGTTTGTTCTCTGGGACTGCAGGCCTCGTAGCGAAGCCGCTGGCTGACCGGTGAGCTCATCTCCCTGGCCGAGGCCAGTCTCAGAGTCTGTCTCACTTGGTGCCGAGCTCTTAAGCTTCTTAAGGGCTTTGGATTGTTTGGGATTTTTGCTGCGTTTGATTCTGGCTCGTTTCTCACCGCCACTACTGCTGCTGTCCCCTGCACCTGAGCCGATAGAAAGACGTTTCTTTTTGTCCTTTTTGCGTTCAGCTTTGCCAGCCGCTTGGCTTTTGTAAAGAGAGTCATTAAGCCTCATTTTGTCCAGCAAGGTGCTGTCAGAGGGCAGGTGCTGCATGCTTTTCACATTCTTGCTGGCCCGAGCTTTCTGCACAAAGGTATGAATGGTGTGGAGGTCTGAAGAGCCATCACCCCAGCTTGCTGCCATGTTAGAACTGGCACCAACTCCCACGCCACTTTCGCCTGAGGTACCAGAACTGTGCGGTGAACTGGAGGAGGCTGGGGACCATGGCCTTTCCTATGAGGATGATGACGCACAAAAACAGGAAAATTTACTAGAAATAATGCAAAACTAAAAACTATTTAAAAGTTTTAACACACAAAAGCAAAAAAAAAGTAAATGCAAGGGGTTACTGTAACAGACAATTTGTGTCCTAGGGTATCAGAATCTTATCACAAGCAACTGATTGCCATTACTAGTGACAAGCGTGGCTCAACCAGTTTTTAGGTTCGGGTACTATTAACTATTCACATGGGACACAAATTCTTTTTAAAAGATGGAACTATTAGCATTTTGTGTTCACGTGTGTTACTTCTTTTGCATTACAATTGGATAAAACATAAGCGTACCACATTTTAGTATACACAAAAATGTGTATAAATTAGGGCTGACCGCGATTCATCGATTAATCGTTGGTCGACCGAAAAAATTACTAGTCGGACAAATTCCATTGGTCGATTAGTCGCAGGAAAGAAAAAC
>JAOTRQ010083980.1:0-11281 GCA_028565875.1 Hoplisoma paleatum
TGAAGTTACAACTGAAACTGAACTGTGATTTATTGATACTTGTTTAGTTATTAGTTTTGTCTTGGTAGGCGGTTTGTCACCTATCTCATTCTCCATCGTTGCTATAATGAGGTGATATTACAAAATAGACCTGATCACCAACTCTCCGGTTCCGGCAGGATAGTGCCTCAGAAATCCGGTCCGGATATTAAAAATGTACTATTCAGTGCAACTGTAGTTTAAATGAATACAATAGTCTCAATACAAAGTATGAAGTATACAGATGTTCTTTATATTTGTAGCATTAGCGATATTCTGTGCAAAAACTGTTGATATTAAATCCTTTAGCTCTGTGTTTTTCACTAGAGTTAATAAAAGCTGTTACGACAATCTGAAACACCTGTGGCGGTGTTTGACTGTGAAGGGGTAGCACGGTGAGAATATAATTGAAGTGCATGATGGGAGATCGCAGACGTGTTGTTGAGGGAGGTGTGTTGCGTCTCAGTCAGCCAGTGAGTCCAGGCCGGGTTTTACACACCCTCTTTGGAACTGGAACTACTTGCTTGGTTAGCTTCTTTTTCTGTCTCTGCTTTGCTCTCTCACCAGCCCTCGCTCTACCAAACTCTCAGAGTAGAACTGTCTCAAAAATGAGTTACTGCTGGATAAAGTGCATGGGTACATTTGAAATGAAATCGTACTAATGAAGTGAGTTGAATGAGTATTTTTTGTCAATAAAGTTTGATAGAAGTCATTTCATTTCACTCTGAAATATCGGATACGTCTTTTTATCTTGTCGGTCTCACACCATTTGACTGGACTTTTTTTCCTGAAGAAAGTTTTAATTTTTATTGCCCGCACCTCTCCTAAATTACCCAGCAGGTTAAACATGATCCAAAATTTCTCTCTTGTTTTACTCCCTTACCACTTGAAACTAGGCTACATGCAAAATATATTTAGGAAAGCATTACAGTAGAGCAGCGAACTAGGCCCTAGCATATGTTTTATTTAGAGCACTGGCACCGTGAACATGACATGGTCCTTTCCTGTCTAGTACAGCACTTGCTTCTTTTTTTCCTTCTGCTCTTCTCAAGAGGCAATGCATTATTTGTTTCTCTTCATGTCTGGCTTGTTCTATAAATCGTCACGTGTGGCTGCATGCTGAGAACAGGGACCGTATGGTTTTCACTTACTCAGATCTTCTGGTCAGTGACGGACCCTTGCCGGTTATTTGTTTTATGTTATGTAACGATCAAAGCACAGTGCTGGAGTGCATTTGTAGGAAACTAGTACAATTTTTGTGCTAATTTAATTATAGAATTTTGGAGGGCTACGCCACAATGATTTCCTTATAACAGTTTTCACTCTTTGATAAGGAATCGGACATATCCATAATTGAATGCTGTAATTATATATTTACTATAATGTTATGCTATAGAACCGCTCTAAAATAAGATCAAGCTGTTTATATTTGTGACCGTGATTAATACGGATGAAGGTGATGAATACAGGACCTCTGTCTAAATGGAGTTGTACTCGGCTGCTCAGTCACACACTGCTAAAAAGCAAAAAGAGTTTGCAAGATCAGACTATTCATCAGATCAATCTGCTCTGACAGGAGACTCAGCACACCTCAGGTTTTATTATGTCATCTTCTTTATGCGCCAACTCGCCAAATCCATCAAATGTATCGACAGCATTAAGCTTGTAGCTTTTAATCAAAATGTTTTATCAACTTGTCTCTACTTTATTAAGAATAATCTGCATAGTAAAGCAGGATGAAATGTTATTTGTCTAGAATAGATTTTTCATGAACTTTAGTACCACATTTTGCAGATCTCGTAACCAACACAACTGGGAACTCTGTTATCCATTATAGACAAATATCAGTGTTTCTTTTTTATATCAAATCCATGCATGTTTAATTAAATGCTCTCTTTATGTCTTCACTGTGATCGAGGAAGACTGTGGTTGACCATTTTATTTTCAAGTTGTTTTTTTTCAATGCACTGTTTACTTATTTAGTAATAGAACAATATTTAGGGTGATATAATAAAAAACTTCTAAGAAGTGTGTAAGAATTATGTATACTTTTCTATATTTGATTATGTGACAATCTAGTACTTGTTTTTCATTTTTACTGTAAAAATTATACAAAAGTAATCAAAAGCTAATTGGAATTACCAAAATGAACTAGATTGCCTTGGAGAGTGTTCCAAAAAGTGACCCGACCTATGGACCTTTTTTAATTCTCTTATGGAATTATGGAATTTTTTATTCTCTTTAGTACTCTCATACATAAAATATAATGGCATTTTAAAATAAAATGCCACGTCCATCGTTTATCATGTTGGAAAGAAGGCGCTAAAACAGATATATTTTTAAGTGTGAGTAAATTATCACTGATGTTTACGTTGTATTTGTTGTACGTGTGTATTTATTTATAATTTGACCATTTTGGGGTACATGGAGGTAGCTGCTAATTGACATGCAAGTGTATTGTCACCTCAAATTAGAAAATGAACTAAAATAATGACTGACTGAATGTGTAGCATACTGTTTGGTATAATTAGCATAAAATATAATATAAAATATGTTCTGCTTTTAGTGGATCAAACGCACCTAAAGAAAATCCAGATAAAGATAGATACACGTGTGTGTGTGCGTGCGTGTGTGTGTGTGCATGTATGTGTGGATCCGCATGCAAATACATTTTCTTTGCATTACTTCTTGTTAGTTGAGTAGATTTATAGCAATTGACACCCTGAATTGTAGCACCCATGTGGAGCAAAGGGGCTGAACTCCCAAGTTTGAAAATCTCCATATCCCATCCTAGTCACGAAGATTCACAAACCAATTCATTTTAATGCTGGTCCAAAGTCTGGATAAATAAGATGGTTGCATCATAATGGTCATCCAGTGCTAAACTAGGCCAAATCACTGTGGTGCAGCAGCCAATAGGGTTCACAGACTTGTAGCATAAGACAAATTTGCCAACATTTTCTGGAAGTTAGATTTTTGTTATTAATATATCATTAATAACATAAATTTGCACCCAGCTCATTAAAACCGAAATATTGAGTGCTCTGATATATGCACCCAGCTTTTAACAGCCATCTTTAAATGCTTGTGAGTCTGTTGTGAATCAACAAACGCTTGGGTTTCAGAAAGTAAAGATTGAAAATAGTGTTGCTTCCTTCGTTCCACTATCTTTCACTCTGCTTCTTATCCTGTTTGAACTTGTTTTCCCTTCACCACCGGCCCTGGCCTCTGTTGTATGAAGCGGGAGTGTGTAACCATGGCAACGAGCAGCTGAGTACTCACTGCGGGCCTCCACCGATCTCCATTGGTGGTTTGACTAAAGGAGGGAGTTGGGGGTTGGTAAAGTGAGTCTTCACTTACAGTGCTCTGCAGCCTGAGTGCGGTCTGTGTTTTAGCTGTGCATTGAGGGGAATAATGTGGCTCTACCGGTTTTCAGCAGCATCGCTTTCCTTTCTCTTCAAATAAATTTGACCCATTTTAAAGTCTTCTGCTTTGTTTTACACTTCACTCAAAAGGAATTTTAAATATGTTATGTTTTTTAATGGTAGAGTAATTCTACTCCAATCTTTGGTGGGTTTGTTCTTTCACCATGTTACCAACACCACCTGTGGATAACACCAAACTCAACATACAGACCTATGTGATCTGTGACTTTTCTAAATAAATCACAATATACAATATTTTAATATTTTACAATACATAATTGTGATATTTTCATCCAACAAAATTTTTGCAGTTATTACTAGTTTTAGAATTTGGGGTCATTTTTAAGTCACGAACACTAAAAGACAGTGGTGCAGTGATTGTTGATCTGGACACTGAAACTCTTCTAATTGGGTGAATCAAGATGACTGACGGTAAGCTTCAATACGCTAATAGTCACTTTGTTGTCACAGTCTATTAGCAACAGCTGTTCACACCTGGGTTAATTTCTAGTCCAATGGATTGCCATACATTTAGCAACCCTAGGACTAAAAATTAAAACATCAGGCTCTAATCTTTAGCTATAGCCACAAAGCTGTGGAAACTGTGCAGTAATCATTGAAAGTCTTGGTTGGCAAAGTCTTGTCACACTTGGACAATGTAAGCTTTATGTTACTGGCTTTGGAGTCCACTCTGCTTGCCAGGGTTGGACATTTGATGGTTTTTTCAAATGTGACTTAAAAGTCACATTTGTCTTTCACATCAATTTGCCTGACAACACCTAATCAATAAACTCGTTACAGAGCTTTGTATTAATATGCGTTTATTTAATGGAAGTGTTTATCATAAAGACATAGTAGTGTCAATGCCAGTTCAGCATTCTCGAATGCACTTTTTTTGTGAACAGAACATGTTCCCAGTAGTTCACAGAAACTCTCATAGCTGTAAGTAAGCAAGAGCTTAAAACCTTTTTGTATTCTTGCAATCACATGCATAAGAGAATTAGGTTTCCTACTAACACAATGGAGGAGGATAAGAGGTGAACAGCGTTGCATTTACAGTGTTTTTACAAAAAAAAAAGTCATATTTCTCTTTCAACTGGTTTTGTAAACAATCAAATCTATGCTAACATATACAAGTAATGCGGACTTGGGAAGTGCAGCTGAATGTCAAATGCTTCAGCACTTTGGATTCTCTCTCTCTCTCTCTCTCTCTCTCTCTCTCTCTCTCTCTCTCTCTCTCTCTCTCTCTCTCTCTCTCTCGCACGCACGCACGCACGCACGCACGCACGCACGCACGCACGCACACACACACACACACACACACACAAGGGGGGTGGGGAGTTAAAGATCTTTTTGCAATTTTAGGTGTTCGATTTTATCAAATTACATTCAACTAATCATTATCTAACTATATAACTAATCATGTTTCAGAAATCCAACTCCAGATGTAACTAAGCAACCTTGGTTCCATGGTTACGCATATCTCATCATGTCCTATCCACATTTCTGTCCTCCTAATTATGCAGGTTAGCTAAAGAAATGCAGGGATGATGGTACCTGTTTTATAATTCTTTTCAATTCATACCGAATCAGCAAAACAACGATCAACAACAAATATTTATCAATCCATTCCCTGTTGCTGTGGGTCATTTGAAGTCTGGGCACCTAATTCAATGATTTATGACAGAGGTTGAATTTCTACATTAATTAATACTGAAGACATTTAAAATACATACACAAAATACATAAACACCTCGTTGCTGTCTGATATGGAAATATGTAAATAATGGGTTTAATTCTCTTGATAAATGTCAATAGCAAAAATAATAATGAATAATAATCATGCAGTCTTGACACAGTCTTAACACAAATCATCTCAACTGGGTTTAGGTCATGTGATCTTATTTATTTATTTCGCTTTTAACATCATGTTTTACACTTTAGGTAACATTCATGACAGGAGACGGTCGTTCATGACACAAGTCACATTAAACACAGTTACGGATCATTTTGTATTATCAATTTGCCTTACCGGCATGTTTTTTAACTGAAGGAGGAAACCGGAGCGCCTGGAGTAAACGCATGCAGACACGGGGAAAACATACAAACAGAAAGCACCTGATCTACTTAGGAGCAAGGTCATGTGACACAGATAACTTAATAAGTCGAAGGATACACAGCAGCAACTGACTACATTACATTTTGAGATTTTTAGCTACCGTTGCGATTCTGAAATAATTTTTCCTGCGATACTAATTCTTCAGAAAAAACTTTGCTTCCCTTTTCCGTTTAGACCAAAAGGCTGAACACTATGAAGGTTGTCTTTGTCTGGTTCCTATTTATTCAGTCCTGGAAGGAGTACAGCTTCCACCTCCACATCCTAGAGACAACAAACCCTCATCTGATCCTCCCAGATAATGAAGGCCAATTCAGCAAGTCTGCACAGCTTCCACCTTAGGCCATGTGTAGGCTCACTGCATCTGCTTTTGTGTATTCCAGGGGAATAGAAACAGCCATGCAAATACAGATGAAGACGCGCTATAATTGAATTCGTGTTCATTATCTGCTTGACTACACAGCTAGATGCCAGTGAGCTGCCCGCTTCTATTAAAACTCCACAGCAGTGCAGACTTGCTGGCTGATGCCACTCTGACTATGCTTCCCAAACACATATAAGGTCATCTTAATCGTTAGAAAGATCATGCTATTTTAATTCCACTTCTGCTCTGCACTGTTAGGTCCTTGAGCGAGGCCCTTAACCCTGTCGCTGATCCGGATTCCGTGATTAACGAAACGTCACACTGAAGGCAATGTGTTTAAGCCCATGTGATTATCGGATTATTTCAGCTCTCATGCACTGGTGACCATATTTTCAGATTTTGACCTAGCTGTAGGTGGAATCATACAAATTCCCTGAGCCTTGTGTAAACAAAAGTGTTCAGAAACAATAGATGTTAAACTATTCAACTAGAAGTTGTGTGCCGTGATCCACAACTTCGAACGAGTTTTGTAGAGACCCGAGGACAATCCAACCCAATAATGATTTGCTGTTAGCCATACCCCTGCTTATTGTGGAACGTTGTTGACATCTATTTGGCTGTACCAACTTTTTAGTGTTAATCATAAATGTTTATATCATCAGTTTATTGACAAGTGGTTGATTATGTTCAATACATAAAAGACAATAAAACCACCTGCTTTGCATTTTTCACCATAATAAAGATAATGTAGTTTATTATGGGACAGTGATAGACCAAACTAGTGGGTCAAGCTTTGGGTCACCAATTGGAAATTTGTCAGTTCAAATCCAGCCTCTGTTTTGCGGAAACAAATGAAGCTGTAATATAATGAACGACCCTGCACTGTGATCCCAGCTTCCAAACAAACTGAGCTCTATTGTTCTGTACATGTGTATTTATCTATGACAAAGGCATAAGATAATTTTTCTTTGTGTGTGCTATTTTTTTTAATGCTACTGACCATTATCCGAGAAATTCCCCAACCTTAGAACAGGAACAGTAAAATCAATCTATTGGTCATCTTTATTAAAAACAAGTGAAAATAATGTACAAAAAGTTCTCACATTTATTCAATTTACTTTTTCTAAAAAAAAAATGTAGCTTCTTCTATTAGGTATCACCAAAGCAAATGATTTGTCTGCATATTTGATTTAGTTTGCTCATGTGTGTATTAGATTTGGCATGCCCGAGGCTTTCCTGACATAAGCATCCTATTAATCTGGTCTCTGGCCAGATAAATCTGTTTTAATGCTAAAATTTATGGAACATGTTGGAACTCTAAGATATCAACTAAACATCTATTGTTTGCCCTTGTTGTCTGAACATAAGCCTTTATTGTTTGACTCTTATCTTACCCTGAACCAGATAAAAATATCTTAATAAGACTGTTTTGCCACCTTAACATTTTTCCTCGTCTCTGCTCAGATACTGAAATGTTGGTTCATGCTTTCATATTCGCTTGGCTTGATTATTGCAATACTCTTCTGTTTGATATTCATTTCACACTGCTCAACCGTTTTCAGTCTGTTCAGATTTCAGCAGCAAGGGCCCTCAGCTTTACGAAATGTACTGCACCTGTCCAACAAGCATTTTACAGTCTTAAATAGACGTCTTGCCCTTTCTTACCTTAGCTAACTTATCCAATCGTACCCTTCCTCCTACACCCTCAGATCTTCTGGCATTGGACTTCATAATTTAAACTAAACCAATAGATGCCAGAGCGTTTAATGTTACTGCTTGAAATCAGTGATATTCTTTACCTCATGACAATTCAAATCTTTTCTCATTTGAAACACAATTTTCATTTTCCAAGTTTCCATTTTCATTAAACTTTTTCATAGGTTTGTGCATAATCGTAAAAGCATCCTTGAATTTCCTAAAGGTACTATATAAACGGAACTTACTAATATTCACTATGCCTTCAGGAACCTTTCAAACATGTCGTGTTTATACATTTTGCAGGGATAAGACATTTTCCAAAAGGCATGACTCGTTTAGACTCACGGCATAGTTCAACCACAGTTCTAAAATAGATTTGACATGAAGAAGTAGTCAGTGCCCAGGTGGAGTAGTGGGATTTTCCACAGCACACCAGCAGCAAGACTCTGAAGTCTTAGGTTCAAATGTCAGCATTGCTGTTTGGCTTCATGTCACCCTTGAATGCACAAACCAGTTCACTGTGGTACCTTTACCCAAGCTCAGATAAACAGAATAGTTGTGTCAGGAGAGGCATCTGGCATAAAAATGATGGTATATCTGCAGATCATGTAAGCCGGATATACATGTAGTAGTTGGTTAGCACTAGGTTAGTCTTATTTTCTAAAATGTATGTAACGAAACAACAAGGGTCTACATAATAACATAGACACTGCTTAATAGCCAATTCACAATTCATCAATAAACCACAATGTGTTTTTCGTTTTTAAGCAATTAAATGAGAATCAAAAAGTTCATTTTAAAAGCTGCAACAAAAGAACAAGCACTGCATAGAATTGATGTTTTTGGTGTTAAACTGTTAAAATCATGGTCCTCACATTTGGTGGCTGCTGTTCTTTCAAAGAGGGGTAGCTCATAGTCAGTTTACATCACAAAATCTCTCAATGATTGAACGAAATGTTGAAAATGGTCAAAAATTTCACGAAGTAAATACCAAGAAATAGGTTGCAGATTGTTTTTTTTACTTCATTTGGAACATTTGCAATGGGATTGCAACTCTCGGTGATTAAGTGACCTTGTAGATCTCAAAATAGTTGCCATGCAAAATAGGATTCAGCCTGTCGACTGATCCTCAAATTATTTTGTAGATCCATTTTCTGACCCACCCACAACTCCGATCACCCCCAGAGACAGTCAGGATCTGGAGAATAGTGAGAATAGTACAGAATTGTATCAAATCAATGAAAATAAATCGTTTCATGCAGCCTCATAAAGTGAGCAGATGCTCGGCTTCTTTGGGCAAAAGCACGGACGCTACAAGAATGTATGAGAAGTTAAAATTAAGTCAGTCTATCTCTAATACTGAATCTGGAAGAACTCAACTTCCAGATGAACGTGTTCTAACATTTTTAGTCAACGAGATGGTAACACAACTGTACATATTTAATCTTTTCATTTTTACATTTAAAGAAAGATGGGTTTCCCTTGCAGTCTTAAAGAATTCGCCACTGATCTTGAACATGTTAAGTTCTTCGTTTAAAAACATGACTTGGTAGAAACATCGAATACAATGTGTCAGACAAGTCATTCCCACAGAACCCAGCATAATCTGGCCCAGTGTGCTTTCTGATTTATTCCTTGAACACAAGCCACATTTGGATGATTCTGTCCTGTGATCATTAGTCTTCCTTAGATTACACGCTCATTAATTTAGAAGTAGGATTATAGAAATCCTGGACCAGATTAATACAGCAGCTGCCACAGGAAAACATCCGAACAATGAAGTTTGTTGTTGCATTGTGCTCAAAGGATGGGCCTTTAAAAATTCTGAGGCTGATGGTTCTTTCCTGACCAGGTTCATTGTGTGTCCTGATCCACCAGCACAATTTAGGAATGCTGTGAACAGGGAACCAACACAACCATGTTATAATACACACCAATCAATCAGACATTTGAACCCAAATCTTAGCTCTAGTAAGCTAATTAAAAAGTGCACTATGTGAGCACTATATAGAATTTGACATGGTCGTGGTTCACCACTGCTGTACTCTTTAAACATGCACACTGTGTTCTGTGATGGCGTGACATTTCCTCTCTGAATAAAACCAATGAATATGACAAAATCAAAAGAAATGCCACACATGCACACTGACAAGAAATACAAAACATCTTACATGAAAGACAAAAATAAAATTATTACTAGTCAATTGATTGTGGGATTATTACTTAATAATTAAGTTTTTGAAAGCATTGAACAAAGTAGATTAGCATTGATGCATGTTTACACTATTATTTGTACATCTTCCTGCATATGTATACAACTAAACACACCCATGCATACATGCAATATATGACCAAATGCATGTAAACACATAATGAACGTTAGAGATCACATTTAACTAGTACTAGTGTACAAATACTAAAATACTAAACAAGCATATCTGGAATATGAATGCATTAAATGTATGTAGAGATCTGTGAGGAACTGTGTGAGATAAATATAGCTTGGTTTTATAATTTCATCATTCAAAATGCTAAAAAGAACAAATGAAACGCCTCTGGTTTGAGTTCCTGTGACCTTAATGTATAAACATCTGCTATCATTACACTTCAGGAATCAAGTCAGTATGATTCAACCTCTCCAGAGTAAAAAATACAACATAATCTGGTACATCTGGCTGTACAATTAGTAAACAATAATAACTCTGGTCTAGTCATAACTAACCGGAACCTTGAGGTTTCTTCCGGTAAATTTTTCAGGTAGTTTATCCTCGCAACAGTCGCCCTAGGCTTGCTCAACAAAGGTGAGGAGGTGGGTTAGTTTTTATCGTTGGTCTGACCTGCCTGCTGTAAAAAGTGCTATACAAATAAAAACTGACTAGCCTTGACTTGTGAGGTTTGAACCAGGGACCTTCTGATCACTAATACCGTATCATTTATCATTACTTTACAGCTTACCAACTATTCATCTATTAAGTATTTATTTACACAGTAGTCTGTATGATTAGTTTAAATGAATTTAAATGTAGGCAATCATAAAGATGAAAACTATGTACAACTGGTCCAGACTCTGATTAAGAAACTGTGCTACAATGGGCTGCAGAATGTCACTCAAAATCCATATCCTTGATGCTCATCTTGATAAGTTCAAAGAGAACATGGAAGCTTATTCAGAGGAGCAAGGCGAGCGCTTCCACCAGGACATTATGAACTTTGAAAGCCGTTACCAAGGACAATATAACGAGAACATGATGGGCGACTATATTTGGGGATTGATTCATGAATCTGATTTGCAGTATAGTCGTAAATCTTAGAAAACCACACACTTCTGAACAGTTTTTGGTAATCTGTGTAAATTTGCAATGCCTATAGCGTTCTTAGTCTGACTGTATAAATGAGAAGATGCAAAATCGTCTGTTTCTATAATAAAAATTCATAATTTTTATAGCTGTGGTCACAAAAGCGAAGTTTATGATGAATATAAGCTATTTTTTATGTATTTTAGACATAAGCAATTGGAATATAACATTAAAAAGCTGGGAACAAAACTTGTGTTACATAGTGTAATCTAGCCAAAGAATAAACATTTTTTGACTTACATGCATTTCTTTGATCTATAATTAAATTAAATATAATTAAAATGTTCAATAGAAAACTGGATTA